>CAMFYI010000255.1:10000-12500 GCA_945999865.1 Vitis cinerea var. helleri x Vitis rupestris | reverse complement strand
CAAGCCAAGGTGCCACGGGGCCTTGCTTGGTGCTCGTGAGCCAAGCCAAGGTGGCACGAGGCCTTGCATGGTGCCCGCCCACGAGCCAAGCCAAGGTGCCACGGGGCCTTGCTTGGTGCTCGCGAGCCAAGCCAAGGTGGCACGAGGCCTTGCATGGTGCCCGCCCGCGAGCCAAGCCAAGGTGCCACGGGGCCTTGCTTGGTGCCCGCGAGCCAAGCCAAGGTGGCACGAGGCCTTGCTTGGTGCCCGCCCGCGAGCCAAGCCAAGACACGCGATGCATGCCACGGGGCCTTGCTTGGTGCCCGCGAGCCAAGCCAAGGTGGCACGAGGCCTTGCATGGTGCCCGCCCACGAGCCAAGCCAAGGTGCCACGGGGCCTTGCTTGGTGCTCGCGAGCCAAGCCAAGGTGGCACGAGGCCTTGCATGGTGCCCGCCCGCGAGCCAAGCCAAGGTTCCACGGGGCCTTGCTTGGTGCCCGCGAGCCAAGCCAAGGTGGCACGAGGCCTTGCTTGGTGCCCGCCCGCGAGCCAAGCCAAGACACGCGATGCATGCCACGGGGCCTTGCTTGGTGCCCGCGAGCCAAGCCAAGGTGGCACGAGGCCTTGCATGGTGCCCACCCGCGAGCCAAGCCAAGGTGCCACAGGGCCTTGCTTGGTGACCGCGAGCCAAGCCAAGGTGGCACGAGGCCTTGCATGGTGCCCGCCCACGAGCCAAGCCAAGGTGCCACGGGGCCTTGCTTGGTGCCCGCCCGCGAGCCAAGCCAAGACACGCGATGCATGCCACGGGGCGTTGCTTGGTGCCCTCGAGCCAAGGCAATGTGGCACGAGGCCTTGCATGGTGCCCACCCGCGAGCCAAGCCAAGGTGGCACGGGGCCTTGCTTGGTGCCCGCGAGCCAAGCCAAGGTGGCACGAGGCCTTGCATGGTGCCCGCCCGCGAGCCAAGCCAAGGTGCCACGGGGCCTTGCATGGTGCCCGCCCGCGAGCCAAGCCAAGGTGCCACGGGGCCTTGCTTGGTGCACGCGAGCCAAGCCAAGACACGCGACGCGTGCCATGTGGCCTTGCTTGGTGCCCACGAGCCGAGCCAAGACACATGACGCGTGCCACCTCCCGTGCCACGATAGCTACAATGACCCTCGATATGGTGCTAGAGGCTGTGCTACGACACGTGACCCATGCCATGATGCGTGCCACGGCCCGAGGCACGACACGTCTCGCGTGCCACGACCCCCATGCCATGGTGCCACGACACCTGTAATGACCCATTCCATGGTGGTAGAGGCTGTGCCAAGACACATGGTGCGTGCCCTATCTGGATTTCGACCCTGATGCCTTGACAAGGTTCCGGATTATGGTCTATTGCTAATCACGGAATGTTATTAATCCATGGATTCCTGTTGCAAAGGTTGTTCGCTATTTTTTTTTTTTTTTTGTATGGTTTTTTTAAGTAAAAAAAATTTAAAATAATTTTTTTTTGGACAATCCTTGGATTCTTTTTTAAGATTTCTTTTTCCCATATCAAATACAATTTTTAAAAATATTTAAATGAATTTTTACTTATTTTCCCCCATTTTTCTAAGTAAAAAAGCTAAAAAAAAAATATTTTTTGGCCAAGAGAGCTTCACCAATCCTTGAATTCGTCTTCCATATATTTTTCCCATGTGAAATACATTTTTTAAAAATATTTACACTATTTTTTCCTCATTTTTACTATTTTTTTAAGTAAAAAATTCGAAAAAAAAAATTATTTTTGAGAGATAAGTTGCATTAATTGATGGATTCCTATTCCAGATATTTTTCCCATGTGAAATAAAAATTTTAAAAATATTTTCACTATTTTTTGGTATTTTTTACTATTTTTCCCTATTTTTCCCTATTTTTCCCTATTTTTCGGACAAAAAAATTAAAATAAATATTTTCTGGGCCGAAATTTTTTATTTTTTATTTCCTTGGGTTCATATAATTATTATAAAGAGATTCAGCAAAAAAAACGGAATTAAAAACTCTTTTTTCATTAAAAAATGGCATTATGTCTCCTCAAGCATGGGTGATGTCTCCTCAAGGCATTTCCAAAACGGCCCAAAATGCTCTTTAAGGGGGGGGTGCTGTCCTCAATGGGCTGGCAGCACCACCCGCCCAGGCACGCTGCAGCGCGTGCCGCCCTTGGCGTGCAGGCCGCCCATGCCACCCTAGGCATGGTGCCCCCGCATATGCCACCCTCAAGCCCACGACACGCTAATGCGAAGAGAGCACGCCCGCGACACCGTGGGGAGCCCTCGCACGCAGCAGCAGTCACCCCGTGCCCCGCACACGCTGCACCCCGGACGCGTCCCATGCCCCCCATGCGGACACGCTGCCCCGTCCCTCCTCGTCTCGGCTCGAGCCCTCGAGCGAGCATGTTGCCTCGGAAAAACGTGCCAATGGCCAACGTCGCGGCTCACCCCGGGGGGCTCACCCATGCCTCCCGCCCGACGCTGCCCATCAAAAGGCACACGGACGCCCCT
>CAMFYI010000254.1:0-83386 GCA_945999865.1 Vitis cinerea var. helleri x Vitis rupestris | reverse complement strand
CTTGATTCTATCATTTTCCGGTACTGACCCTGAATCTACCATATTTCGGTAGTCGTTCGGACAGTTTTTAGTTACTCGCACGGATTCTACCTTTTCTCGGTACTGACACGGATTCTATCATTTTCCGGTACTGACCCTGAATTTACCATTTTTCGGTACTCGTTCAGACAATTATTCGTTGCTGGCACAGATTCTACCTTTTCCTGGTACTCGCCCTGATTCTATCATTTTCCGGTACTGACACGGATTCTATCATTTTTCGGTACTGACCCTGAATCTACCATTTTTCGGTAGTCGTTCGGACAATTTTTTGTTACTCGCACGGATTCTACCTTTTCCCGGTACTGACATGGATTCCATCATTTTCCGGTACTGACCCCGAATCTACCATTTTTCGGTAGTCGTTCGGACAGTTATTCGTTACTCGCACGGATTCTATATTTTCCCGGTACTCGCCCTGATTCTATCATTTTTCGGTACTGACCCTGTATCTACCATTTTTCGGTAGTCGTTCGGACAGTTTTTCGTTACTCGCACGGATTCTACCTTTTCCCGGGTACTGACATGGATTCTATCATTTTCCTGTACTGACCCTGAATCTACCATTTTTCGGTAGTCGTTCGGACAGTTTTTCGTTACTCGCACGGATTCTACCTTTTCCCGGTACTGACACGGCTTCTATCATTATCCGGTACTGACCCTGAATCAACCATTTTTCGGTAGTCGTTCGTACAGTTATTCGTTACTCGCACGGATTCAACCTTTTCCCGGTACTCGCCTTGATTCTATCATTTTCCGGTACTGACCCTGAATCTACCATATTTCGGTAGTCGTTCGGACAGTTTTTAGTTACTCGCACGGATTCTACCTTTCTCGGTACTGACACGGATTCTATCATTTTCCGGTACTGACCCTGAATTTACCATTTTTCGGTACTCGTTCAGACAATTATTCGTTGCTGGCACAGATTCTACCTTTTCCTGGTACTCGCCCTGATTCTATCATTTTCCGGTACTGACACGGGATTCTATCATTTTTCGGTACTGACCCTGAATCTACCATATTTCGGTAGTCGTTCGGACAGTTTTTAGTTACTCGCACGGATTCTACCTTTTCTCGGTACTGACACGGATTCTATCATTTTCCGGTACTGACCCTGAATTTACCATTTTTCGGTACTCGTTCAGACAATTATTCGTTGCTGGCACAGATTCTACCTTTTCCTGGTACTCGCCCTGATTCTATCATTTTCCGGGTACTGACACGGATTCTATCATTTTTCGGTACTGACCCTGAATCTACCATTTTTCGGTAGTCGTTCGGACAATTTTTTCGTTACTCGGACGGATTCTACCTTTTCCCGGTACTGACACGGATTCTATCATTTTCCGCTACTGACCCCGAATCTACCATTTTTCGGTAGTCGTTCGGACAGTTATTCGTTACTCGCACGGATTCTACCTTTCCCCGGTACTCGCCCTGATTCTATCATTTTCCGGCACTGACCCTGAATCTCCCATTTTTCGGTAGTCGTTCGGACAGTTTTTCGTTACTCGCACGGATTCTATCATTTTCCGGTACTGACAGGGATTCTATCAGTTTCCGGTACGGACCCTGAATCTACCATTTTTCGGTAGTCGTTCAGACAGTTTTTCGTTACTCTCACGGATTCTACCTTTTCCCTGTACTGACACGGATTCTATCATTTTCCGGTACTGACCCCGAATCTACCATTTTTCGGTAGTCGTTCGGACAGTTTTTCGTTACTCTCACGGATTCTACCTTTTCCCGGGTACTGACACGGATTGTATCATTTTCCGGTACGGACCCTGAATCTACCATTTTTCGGTAGTCGTTCGGACAGTTTTTCGTTACTCTCACGGATTCTACCTTTTCCCGGTACTAACACGGATTCTATCATTTTCCGGTACTGACCCTTAATCTACCATTTTTCGGTAGTCGTTCGGACAGTTTCTCGTTACTCGCACGGATTCTACCTTTTCCCGGTACTCGCCTTGATTCTATCATTTTCCTGCACTGACCCTGAATCTACCATTTTTCGGTAGTCGTTCGGACAGTTTTTCGTTACTCTCACGGATTCTACCTTTTCCCGGTACTCGCCCTGATTCTATCATTTTCCGGTATTGGCCTTGAATCTACCATTTTTCGGTAGTCGTTCGGACAGTTTTTCGTTACTCGCACGGATTCTACCTTTTCCCGGTACTCGCCCTGATTCTATCATTTTCCGGCACTGACCCTGAATCTACCATTTTTCGGTAGTCGTTTGGACAGTTTTTTCGTTACTCGCACGGATTCTATCATTTTCCGGTACTGACAGGGATTCTATCAGTTTCCGGTACGGACCCTGAATCTACCATTTTTCGGTAGTCGTTCAGACAGTTTTTCGTTACTCTCACGGATTCTACCTTTTCCCTGTACTGACACGGATTCTATCATTTTCCGGTACTGACCCCGAATCTACCATTTTTCGGTAGTCGTTCGGACAGTTTTTCGTTACTCTCACGGATTCTACCTTTTCCCGGTACTGACACGGATTGTATCATTTTCCGGTACGGACCCTGAATCTACCATTTTTCGGTAGTCGTTCGGACAGTTTTTCGTTACTCTCACGGATTCTACCTTTTCCCGGTACTAACACGGATTCTATCATTTTCCGGTACTGACCCTTAATCTACCATTTTTCGGTAGTCGTTTCGGACAGTTTTTCGTTACTCGCACGGATTCTACCTTTTCCCGGTACTCGCCTTGATTCTATCATTTTCCTACACTGACCCTGAATCTACCATTTTTCGGTAGTCGTCTCGGACAGTTTTTCGTTACTCTCACGGATTCTACCTTTTCCCGGTACTCGCCCTGATTCTATCATTTTCCGGTATTGGCCTTGAATCTACCATTTTTCGGTAGTCGTTCGGACAGTTTTTCGTTACTCGCACGGATTCTACCTTTTCCCGGTACTCGCCCTGATTCTATCATTTTCCGGCACTGACCCTGAATCTACCATTTTTTCGGTAGTCGTTTGGACAGTTTTTTCGTTACTCGCACGGATTCTATCATTTTCCGGTACGGACCCTGAATCTACCATTTTTCGGTAGTCGTTCGGACAGTTTTTCGTTACTCTCACGGATTCTACCTTTTCCCCGGGGTACTCACACGGATTCTATCATTTTCCGGTACTGACCCTTAATCTACCATTTTTCGGTAGTCGTTCGGACAGTTTTCGTTACTCGCACGAATTCTACCTTTTCCCGGTACTGACACGGATTGTATCATTTTCCGGTACTCACCCCGAATCTACCATTTTTCGGTAGTCGTTCGGACAGTTTTTCGTTACTCGCACGGATTCTACATTTTCCCGGTACTCGCCCTGATTCTATCATTTTCCGGCACTGACCCTGAATCTACCATTTTTCGGTAGTCGTTCGGACAGTTTTTCGTTACTCGCACGGATTCTACCTTTTCTCGGGTACTAACACGGATTCTATCATTTTCCGGTACTGACCCTGAATTTACCATTTTTCGGTACTCGTTCAGACAATTATTCGTTGCTGGCACAGATTCTACCTTTTCCTGGTACTCGCCCTGATTCTATCATTTTCGCGGGTACTGACACGGATTCTATCATTTTTCGGTACTGACCCTGAATCTACCATATTTCGGTAGTCGTGTCGGGACAGTTTTTAGTTACTCGCACGGATTCTACCTTTTCTCTGGTACTGACACGGATTCTATCATTTTCCGGTACTGACCCTGAATTTACCATTTTTCGGTACTCGTTCAGACAATTATTCGTTGCTGGCACAGATTCTACCTTTTCCTGGTACTCGCCCTGATTCTATCATTTTCCGGGGTACTGACACGGATTCTATCATTTTTCGGTACTGACCCTGAATCTACCATTTTTCGGTAGTCGTTCGGACAATTTTTCGTTACTCGGACGGATTCTACCTTTTCCCGGTACTGACACGGATTCTATCATTTTCCGCTACTGACCCCGAATCTACCATTTTTCGGTAGTCGTTCGGACAGTTATTCGTTACTCGCACGGATTCTACCTTTCCCCGGTACTCGCCCTGATTCTATCATTTTCCGGGCACTGACCCTGAATCTCCCATTTTTCGGTAGTCGTTCGGACAGTTTTTCGTTACTCGCACGGATTCTATCATTTTCCGGTACTGACAGGGATTCTATCAGTTTCCGGTACGGACCCTGAATCTACCATTTTTCGGTAGTCGTTCAGACAGTTTTTCGTTACTCTCACGGATTCTACCTTTTCCCTGTACTGACACGGATTCTATCATTTTCAGGTACTGACCCCGAATCTACCATTTTTCGGTAGTCGTGTCGGACAGTTTTTCGTTACTCTCACGGATTCTACCTTTTCCCGGTACTGACACGGATTGTATCATTTTCCGGTACGGACCCTGAATCTACCATTTTTCGGTAGTCGTTCGGACAGTTTTTCGTTACTCTCACGGATTCTACCTTTTCCCGGGTACTAACACGGATTCTATCATTTTCCGGTACTGACCCTTAATCTACCATTTTTCGGTAGTCGTTCGGACAGTTTCTCGTTACTCGCACGGATTCTACCTTTTCCCGGTACTCGCCTTGATTCTATCATTTTCCTGCACTGACCCTGAATCTACCATTTTTCGGTAGTCGTTCGGACAGTTTTTCGTTACTCGCACGGATTCTACATTTTCCCGGTACTCGCCCTGATTCTATCATTTTCCGGCACTGACCCTGAATCTACCATTTTTCGGTAGTCGTTCGGACAGTTTTTCGTTACTCGCACGGATTCTACCTTTTCTCGGGTACTGACACGGATTCTATCATTTTCCGGTACTGACCCTGAATTTACCATTTTTCGGTACTCGTTCAGACAATTATTCGTTGCTGGCACAGATTCTACCTTTTCCTGGTACTCGCCCTGATTCTATCATTTTCCGGTACTGACACGGATTCTATCATTTTTCGGTACTGACCCTGAATCTACCATATTTCGGTAGTCGTTCGGACAGTTTTTAGTTACTCGCACGGATTCTACCTTTTCTCGGTACTGACACGGATTCTATCATTTTCCGGTACTGACCCTGAATTTACCATTTTTCGGTACTCGTTCAGACAATTATTCGTTGCTGGCACAGATTCTACCTTTTCCTGGTACTCGCCCTGATTCTATCATTTTCCGGTACTGACACGGATTCTATCATTTTTCGGTACTGACCCTGAATCTACCATTTTTCGGTAGTCGTTCGGACAATTTTTCGTTACTCGGACGGATTCTACCTTTTCCCGGTACTGACACGGATTCTATCATTTTCCGCTACTGACCCCGAATCTACCATTTTTCGGTAGTCGTTCGGACAGTTATTCGTTACTCGCACGGATTCTACCTTTCCCCGGTACTCGCCCTGATTCTATCATTTTCCGGCACTGACCCTGAATCTCCCATTTTTCGGTAGTCGTTCGGACAGTTTTTCGTTACTCGCACGGATTCTATCATTTTCCGGTACTGACAGGGATTCTATCAGTTTCCGGTACGGACCCTGAATCTACCATTTTTCGGTAGTCGTTCAGACAGTTTTTCGTTACTCTCACGGATTCTACCTTTTCCCTGTACTGACACGGATTCTATCATTTTCAGGTACTGACCCCGAATCTACCATTTTTCGGTAGTCGTTCGGACAGTTTTTCGTTACTCTCACGGATTCTACCTTTTCCCGGTACTGACACGGATTGTATCATTTTCCGGTACGGACCCTGAATCTACCATTTTTCGGTAGTCGTTCGGACAGTTTTTCGTTACTCTCACGGATTCTACCTTTTCCCGGTACTAACACGGATTCTATCATTTTCCGGTACTGACCCTTAATCTACCATTTTTCGGTAGTCGTTCGGACAGTTTCTCGTTACTCGCACGGATTCTACCTTTTCCCGGTACTCGCCTTGATTCTATCATTTTCCTGCACTGACCCTGAATCTACCATTTTTCGGTAGTCGTTCGGACAGTTTTTCGTTACTCGCACGGATTCTACATTTTCCCGGTACTCGCCCTGATTCTATCATTTTCCGGCACTGACCCTGAATCTACCATTTTTCGGTAGTCGTTCGGACAGTTTTTCGTTACTCGCACGGATTCTACCTTTTCTCGGGTACTGACACGGATTCTATCATTTTCCGGTACTGACCCTGAATTTACCATTTTTCGGTACTCGTTCAGACAATTATTCGTTGCTGGCACAGATTCTACCTTTTCCTGGTACTCGCCCTGATTCTATCATTTTCCGGTACTGACACGGATTCTATCATTTTTCGGTACTGACCCTGAATCTACCATATTTCGGTAGTCGTTCGGACAGTTTTTAGTTACTCGCACGGATTCTACCTTTTCTCGGTACTGACACGGATTCTATCATTTTCCGGTACTGACCCTGAATTTACCATTTTTCGGTACTCGTTCAGACAATTATTCGTTGCTGGCACAGATTCTACCTTTTCCTGGTACTCGCCCTGATTCTATCATTTTCCGGTACTGACACGGATTCTATCATTTTTCGGTACTGACCCTGAATCTACCATTTTTCGGTAGTCGTTCGGACAGTTATTCGTTACTCGCACGGATTCTACCTTTCCCCGGTACTCGCCCTGATTCTATCATTTTCCGGCACTGACCCTGAATCTCCCATTTTTCGGTAGTCGTTCGGACAGTTTTTCGTTACTCGCACGGATTCTATCATTTTCCGGTACTGACAGGGATTCTATCAGTTTCCGGTACGGACCCTGAATCTACCATTTTTCGGTAGTCGTTCAGACAGTTTTTCGTTACTCTCACGGATTCTACCTTTTCCCTGTACTGACACGGATTCTATCATTTTCAGGTACTGACCCCGAATCTACCATTTTTCGGTAGTCGTTCGGACAGTTTTTCGTTACTCTCACGGATTCTACCTTTTCCCGGTACTGACACGGATTGTATCATTTTCCGGTACGGACCCTGAATCTACCATTTTTCGGTAGTCGTTCGGACAGTTTTTCGTTACTCTCACGGATTCTACCTTTTCCCGGGTACTAACACGGATTCTATCATTTTCCGGTACTGACCCTTAATCTACCATTTTTCGGTAGTCGTTCGGACAGTTTCTCGTTACTCGCACGGATTCTACCTTTTCCCGGTACTCGCCTTGATTCTATCATTTTCCTGCACTGACCCTGAATCTACCATTTTTCGGTAGTCGTTCGGACAGTTTTTCGTTACTCTCACGGATTCTACCTTTTCCCGGTACTCGCCCTGATTCTATCATTTTCCGGTATTGGCCTTGAATCTACCATTTTTCGGTAGTCGTTCGGACAGTTTTTCGTTACTCGCACGGATTCTACCTTTTCCCGGTACTCGCCCTGATTCTATCATTTTCCGGCACTGACCCTGAATCTACCATTTTTCGGTAGTCGTTTGGACAGTTTTTCGTTACTCGCACGGATTCTATCATTTTCCGGTACTGACAGGGATTCTATCAGTTTCCGGTACGGACCCTGAATCTACCATTTTTCGGTAGTCGTTCAGACAGTTTTTCGTTACTCTCACGGATTCTACCTTTTCCCTGTACTGACACGGATTCTATCATTTTCCGGTACTGACCCCGAATCTACCATTTTTCGGTAGTCGTTCGGACAGTTTTTCGTTACTCTCACGGATTCTACCTTTTCCCGGTACTGACACGGATTGTATCATTTTCCGGTACGGACCCTGAATCTACCATTTTTCGGTAGTCGTTCGGACAGTTTTTCGTTACTCTCACGGATTCTACCTTTTCCCGGTACTAACACGGATTCTATCATTTTCCGGTACTGACCCTTAATCTACCATTTTTCGGTAGTCGTTCGGACAGTTTTTCGTTACTCGCACGGATTCTACCTTTTCCCGGTACTCGCCTTGATTCTATCATTTTCCTACACTGACCCTGAATCTACCATTTTTCGGTAGTCGTTCGGACAGTTTTTCGTTACTCTCACGGATTCTACCTTTTCCCGGTACTCGCCCTGATTCTATCATTTTCCGGTATTGGCCTTGAATCTACCATTTTTCGGTAGTCGTTCGGACAGTTTTTCGTTACTCGCACGGATTCTACCTTTTCCCGGTACTCGCCCTGATTCTATCATTTTCCGGCACTGACCCTGAATCTACCATTTTTCGGTAGTCGTTTGGACAGTTTTTCGTTACTCGCACGGATTCTATCATTTTCCGGTACGGACCCTGAATCTACCATTTTTCGGTAGTCGTTCGGACAGTTTTTCGTTACTCTCACGGATTCTACCTTTTCCCGGTACTCACACGGATTCTATCATTTTCCGGTACTGACCCTTAATCTACCATTTTTCGGTAGTCGTTCGGACAGTTTTCGTTACTCGCACGAATTCTACCTTTTCCCGGTACTGACACGGATTGTATCATTTTCCGGTACTCACCCCGAATCTACCATTTTTCGGTAGTCGTTCGGACAGTTTTTCGTTACTCGCACGGATTCTACATTTTCCCGGTACTCGCCCTGATTCTATCATTTTCCGGCACTGACCCTGAATCTACCATTTTTCGGTAGTCGTTCGGACAGTTTTTCGTTACTCGCACGGATTCTACCTTTCCCGGTACTGACACGGATTGTATCATTTTCCGGTACGGACCCTGAATGTTCCATTTTTCGGTAGTCGTTCGGACAGTTTTTCGTTACTCTCACGGATTCTACCTTTTCCCGGTACTGACACGGATTGTATCATTTTCCGGTACGGACCCTGAATCTACCATTTTTCGGTAGTCGTTCGGACAGTTTTTCGTTACTCTCACGGATTCTACCTTTTCCCGGTACTAACACGGATTCTATCATTTTCCGGTACTGACCCTTAATCTACCATTTTTCGGTAGTCGTTCGGAGAGTTTTTCGTTACTCGCACGGATTCTACCTTTTCCCGGTACTCGCCTTGATTCTATCATTTTCCGGCACTGACCCTGAATCTACCATTTTTCGGTAGTCGTTCGGACAGTTTTTCGTTACTCTCACGGATTCTACCTTTTCCCGGTACTCGCCCTGATTCTATCATTTTTCGGTATTGGCCTTGAATCTACCATTTTTCGGTAGTCGTTCGGACAGTTTTTCGTTCCTCGCACGGACTCTACCTTTTCCCGGTACTCGCCCTGATTCTATCATTTTCCGGCACTGACCCTGAATCTACCATTTTTCGGTAGTCGTTTGGACAGTTTTTCGTTACTCGCACGGATTCTATCATTTTCCGGGTACTGACAGAGATTCTATCATTTTCCGGTACGGACCCTGAATCTACCATTTTTCGGTAGTCGTTCGGACAGTTTTTCGTTACTCTCACGGATTCTACCTTTTCCCGGTACTCACACGGATTCTATCATTTTCCGGTACTGACCCTTAATCTACCATTTTTCGGTAGTCGTTCGGACAGTTTTCGTTACTCGCACGAATTCTACCTTTTCCCGGTACTGACACGGATTCTATCATTTTCCGGTACTCACCCCGAATCTACCATTTTTCGGTAGTCGTTCGGACAGTTTTTCGTTACTCGCACGGATTCTACATTTTCTCGGTACTCGCCCTGATTCTATCATTTTCCGGCACTGACCCTGAATCTACCATTTTTCGGTAGTCGTTCGGACAGTTTTTCGTTAGTCGCATGGATTCTACCTTTTCCCGGTACTGACACGGATTGTATCATTTTCCGGTACGGACCCTGAATGTTCCATTTTTCGGTAGTCGTTCGGACAGTTTTTCGTTACTCTCACGGATTCTACCTTTTCCCGGTACTGACACGGATTGTATCATTTTCCGGTACGGACCCTGAATCTACCATTTTTCGGTAGTCGTTCGGACAGTTTTTCGTTACTCTCACGGATTCTACCTTTTCCCGGGTACTAACACGGATTCTATCATTTTCCGGTACTGACCCTTAATCTACCATTTTTCGGTAGTCGTTCGGACAGTTTTTCGTTACTCGCACGGATTCTACCTTTTCCCGGTACTCGCCTTGATTCTATCATTTTCCGGCACTGACCCTGAATCTACCATTTTTCGGTAGTCGTTCGGACAGTTTTTCGTTACTCTCACGGATTCTACCTTTTCCCGGTACTCGCCCTGATTCTATCATTTTCCGGTATTGGCCTTGAATCTACCATTTTTCGGTAGTCGTTCGGACAATTTTTCGTTACTCGCACGGATTCTACCTTTTCCCGGTACTCGCCCTGATTCTATCATTTTCCGGCACTGACCCTGAATCTACCATTTTTCGGTAGTCGTTTAGACAGTTTTTCGTTACTCGCACGGATTGTACCATTTTCCGGTACGGACCCTGAATCTACCATTTTTCGGTAGTCGTTCGGACAGTTTTTCGTTACTCTCACGGATTCTACCTTTTCCCGGTACTCACACGGATTCTATCATTTTCCGGGTACTGACCCTTAATCTACCATTTTTCGGTAGTCGTTCGGACAGTTTTCGTTACTCGCACGAATTCTACCTTTTCCCCGTACTGACACGGATTCTATCATTTTCCGGTACTCACCCCGAATCTACCATTTTTCGGTAGTCGTTCGGACAGTTTTTCGTTACTCTCACGGATTCTACCTTTTCCCGGTACTGACACGGATTCTATCATTTTCCGGTACTGACCCCGAATCTACCATTTTTCGGTAGTCGTTCGGACAGTTTTTCGTTACTCTCACGGATTCTACCTTTTCCCGGTATTCACACGGATTGTATCATTTTCCGGTACGGACCCTGAATCTACCATTTTTCGGTAGTCGTTCGGACAGTTTTTCGTGACTCTCACGGATTCTACCTTTTCCCGGTACTCGCCCTGATTCTATCATTTTCCGGCACTGACCCTGAATCTACCATTTTTCGGTAGTCGTTTGGACAGTTTTTCGTTACTCGCACGGATTCTATCATTTTCCGGTACGGACCCTGAATCTACCATTTTTCGGTAGTCGTTCGGACAGTTTTTCGTTACTCTCACGGATTCTACCTTTTCCCGGTACTCACACGGATTCTATCATTTTCCGGTACTGACCCTTAATCTACCATTTTTCGGTAGTCGTTCGGACAGTTTTCGTTACTCGCACGAATTCTACCTTTTCCCGGTACTGACACGGATTCTATCATTTTCCGGTACTCACCCCGAATCTACCATTTTTCGGTAGTCGTTCGGACAGTTTTTCGTTACTCGCACGGATTCTACATTTTCCCGGTACTGACATGGATTCTATCATTTTCCGGCACTGACCCTGAATCTACCATTTTTCGGTAGTCGTTCGGACAGTTTTTCGTTACTCGCACGGATTCTACCTTTTCCCGGTACTGACACGGATTGTATCATTTTCCGGTACGGACCCTGAATGTTCCATTTTTCGGTAGTCGTTCGGACAGTTTTTCGTTACTCTCACGGATTCTACCTTTTCCCGGTACTGACACGGATTGTATCATTTTCCGGTACTGACCCTTAATCTACCATTTTTCGGTAGTCGTTCGGACAGTGTTTGGTTACTCGCACAGATTCTACATTTTCCCGGCACTCGCCTTGATTCTATCATTTTCCGGCACTGACCCTGAATCTACCATTTTTCGGTAGTCGTTCGGACAGTTTTTCGTTACTCTCACGGATTCTACCTTTTCCCGGTACTCGCCCTGATTCTATCATTTTCCGGTATTGGCCTTGAATCTACCATTTTTCGGTAGTCGTTCGGACAGTTTTTCGTTACTCGCACGGATTCTACCTTTTCCCGGTACTCGCCCTGATTCTATCATTTTCCGGCACTGACCCTGAATCTACCATTTTTCGGTAGTCGTTTGGAGAGTTTTTCGTTACTCGCACGGATTCTATCATTTTCCGGTATTGACAGGGATTCTATCATTTTCCGGTACGGACCCTGAATCTACCATTTTTCGGTAGTCGTTCGGACAGTTTTTCGTTACTCTCACGGATTCTACCTTTTCCCGGTACTGACACGGATTCTATCATTTTCCGGTACTGACCCCGAATCTACCATTTTTTGGTAGTCGTTCGGACAGTTTTTCGTTACTCTCACGGATTCTACCTTTTCCCGGTACTGACACGGATTGTATCATTTTCCGGTACGGACCCTGAATCTACCATTTTTCGGTAGTCGTTCGGACAGTTTTTCGTTACTCTCACGGATTCTACCTTTTCCCGGTACTGACACGGATTGTATCATTTTCCGGTACGGACCCTGAATCTACCATTTTTCGGTAGTCGTTCGGACAGTTTTTCGTTACTCTCACGGATTCTACCTTTTCCCGGTACTCACACGGATTCTATCATTTTCCGGTACTGACCCTTAATCTACCATTTTTCGGTAGTCGTTCGGACAGTTTTTCGTTACTCGCACAGATTCTACATTTTCCCGGTACTCGCCTTGATTCTATCATTTTCCATCACTGACCCTGAATCTACCATTTTTCGGTAGTCGTTCGGACAGTTTTTCGTTACTCTCAAGGATTCTACCTTTTCCCGGTACTCGCCCTGATTATATCATTTTCCGGTATTGGCCTTGAATCTACCATTTTTCGGTAGTCGTTCGGACTGTTTTTCGTTACTCGCACGGATTCTACCTTTTCCCGGTACTCGCCCTGATTCTATCATTTTCCGGCACTGACCCTGATTCTACCATTTTTCGGTAGTCGTTTGGAGAGTTTTTCGTTACTCGCACGGATTCTATCATTTTCCGGTATTGACAGGGATTCTATCATTTTCCGGTACGGACCCTGAATCTACCATTTTTCGGTAGTCGTTCGGACAGTTTTTCGTTACTCTCACGGATTCTACCTTTTCCCGGTACTGACACGGATTCTATCATTTTCCGGTACTGACCCCGAATCTACCATTTTTTGGTAGTCGTTCGGACAGTTTTTCGTTACTCTCACGGATTCTACCTTTTCCCGGTACTGACACGGATTGTATCATTTTCCGGTACGGACCCTGAATCTACCATTTTTCGGTAGTCGTTCGGACAGTTTTTCGTTACTCTCACGGATTCTACCTTTTCCCGGTACTGACACGGATTGTATCATTTTCCGGTACGGACCCTGAATCTACCATTTTTCGGTAGTCGTTCGGACAGTTTTTCGTTACTCTCACGGATTCTACCTTTTCCCGGTACTCACACGGATTCTATCATTTTCCGGTACTGACCCTTAATCTACCATTTTTCGGTAGTCGTTCGGACAGTTTTTCGTTACTCGCACAGATTCTACATTTTCCCGGTACTCGCCTTGATTCTATCATTTTCCATCACTGACCCTGAATCTACCATTTTTCGGTAGTCGTTCGGACAGTTTTTCGTTACTCTCAAGGATTCTACCTTTTCCCGGTACTCGCCCTGATTATATCATTTTCCGGTATTGGCCTTGAATCTACCATTTTTCGGTAGTCGTTCGGACTGTTTTTCGTTACTCGCACGGATTCTACCTTTTCCCGGTACTCGCCCTGATTCTATCATTTTCCGGCACTGACCCTGATTCTACCATTTTTCGGTAGTCGTTTGGAGAGTTTTTCGTTACTCGCACGGATTCTATCATTTTCCGGTATTGACAGGGATTCTATCATTTTCCGGTACGGACCCTGAATCTACCATTTTTCGGTAGTCGTTCGGACAGTTTTTCGTTACTCTCACGGATTCTACCTTTTCCCGGTACTGACACGGATTCTATCATTTTCCGGTACTGACCCGAATCTACCATTTTTCGGTAGTCGTTCGGACAGTTTTTCGTTACTCTCACGGATTCTACCTTTTCCCGGTACTGACACGGATTGTATCATTTTCCGGTACGGACCCTGAATCTACCATTTTTCGGTAGTCGTTCGGACAGTTTTTCGTTACTCTCACGGATTCTACCTTTTCCCGGTACTCACACGGATTCTATAATTTTCCGGTACTGACCCTTAATCTACCATTTTTCGGTAGTCGTTCGGACAGTTTTTCGTTACTCGCACGGATTCTACCTTTTCCCGGTACTGACACGAATTCTATCATTTTCCGGTACTGACCCCGAATCTACCATTTTTCGGTAGTCGTTCGGACAGTTATTCGTTACTCGCACGGATTCTACATTTTCCCGGTACTCGCCCTGATTCTATCATTTTCCGGCACTGACCCTGAATCTCCCATTTTTCGGTAGTCGGTCGGACACTTTTTCGTTACTCGCACGGATTCTACCTTTTCCCGGTACTCGCCCTGATTCTATCATTTTCCGGTACTAACCCAGAATCTAACATTTTTCGGTAGTCGTTCGGACAGTTTTTCGTTACTCTCACGAATTCTACCTTTTCCCGGTACTCACACGGATTCTATCATTTTCCGGTACTGGCCCTGAATCTACCATTTTTCGGTAGTCGTTCGGACAATTATTCGTCGCTAGCACGGATTCTTGCTTTTCCCCGGTACTTGCCCTGATTCTATCATTTTCCGGTACTGACACGGATTCTATCATTTTCCGGTACTGACCCTGAATCTACCATTTTTCGGTAGTCGTTCGGACAGTTTTTCATTACTCGCACCGATTCTAGATTTTCCCGGTACTGACACGGATTCTATCATTTTTCGGTGCTGACCCTGACTCTGCCATATTTCGGTAGTCATTCGGACAGTTATTCGTTGCTAGCATGGATTCTACCTTTTCCCGGTACTCGCCCTGATTCTATCATTTTCCGGTACTGACACGGATTTTATCATTTTCCGGTACTGACCCTGAATCTAACTTTTTTTGGTAGTCATTCGGACAGTTTTTCGTTACTCGCAGAGATTCTAGATTTTCCCGGTAGTGACACGGATTCTATCATTTTCCGGTACTGACCCTGAATCTACCATTTTTCGGTGGTCGTTCGGACAGTTTTTCCTTACTCGCACGGATTCTAGCTTTTACCGGTACTCGCCCTGATTCTATCATTTTCCGGTACTGACCCTGAATCTACCATATTTCGGTAGTCGTTCGGACAGTTTTTCGTTACTCGCACGAATTCTAGGTTTTCCCGGTACTCGCCCTGATTCTATCATTTTTCGGTACTGACCCCGAATCTAACATTTTTCGGTAGTCGTTCGGACAGTTTTTCGATACTCGCACGGATTCTAGCTTTTCCCGGTACTCGCCCTGATTCTATCATTTACCGATACTGACACGGATTCAATC
Source organism: Vitis cinerea var. helleri x Vitis rupestris (assembly GCA_945999865.1). Lineage (NCBI taxonomy): Eukaryota > Viridiplantae > Streptophyta > Magnoliopsida > Vitales > Vitaceae > Vitis > Vitis cinerea var. helleri x Vitis rupestris. The sequence goes on along the minus strand of CAMFYI010000254.1, from coordinate 68,147 downwards.
ATTTTCCGGTACTGACCCTGAATCTACCATTTTTCGGTAGTCATTCGGACAGTTTTTCGTTACTCGCAGAGATTCTAGATTTTCCCGGTACTGACACGAATTATATCATTTTCCGATACTGACCCTGAATCTGGCATATTTCGGTAGTCGTTCGGACAGTTATTCGTTGCTGGCACGGATTCTACCTTTTCCCGGTACTCGCCCTGATTCTATTATTTTCCGGTACTGACACGGATTTTATCATTTTCCGGTACTGACCCTGAATCTAACTTTTTTTGGTAGTCATTCGGACAGTTTTTCGTTACTCGCAGAGATTCTAGATTTTCCCGGTAGTGACACGGATTCTATCATTTTCCGGTACTGACCCTGAATCTACCATTTTTCGGTGGTCGTTCGGACAGTTTTTCCTTACTCGCACGGATTCTAGCTTTTACCGGTACTCGCCCTGATTCTATCATTTTCCGGTACTGACCCTGAATCTACCATATTTCGGTAGTCGTTCGGACAGTTTTTCGTTACTCGCACGAATTCTAGGTTTTCCCGGTACTCGCCCTGATTCTATCATTTTTCGGTACTGACCCCGAATCTAACATTTTTCGGTAGTCGTTCGGACAGTTTTTCGATACTCGCACGGATTCTAGCTTTTCCCGGTACTCGCCCTGATTCTATCATTTTCCGATACTGACACGGATTCAATCATTTTCCGGTACTGACCCTGAATCTACCATTTTTCGGTAGTCATTCGGACAGTTTTTCGTTACTCGCAGAGATTCTAGATTTTCCCGGTACTGACACGGATTCTATCATTTTCCGGTACTGACCCTGAATCTACTATATTTCGGTAGTCGTTAGGACAGTTATTCATTGCTGGCACGGATTCTACCTTTTCCCGGTACTCGCCCTGATTCTACCTTTTCCCGGTACTGACACGGATTCTATCATTTTCCAGTACTGACCCTGAATCTACCATTTCTCGGTTAGTCGTTCGTACAGTTTTTCATTACTCGCACGGATTCTAGCTTTTCCCGGTACTCGCCCTGATTCTATCATTTACCGATACTGACACGGATTCAATCATTTTCCGGTACTGACCCTGAATCTACCATTTTTCGGTAGTCATTCGGACAGTTTTTCGTTACTCGCAGAGATTCTAGATTTTCCCGGTACTGACACGAATTATATCATTTTCCGATACTGACCCTGAATCTGGCATATTTCGGTAGTCGTTCGGACAGTTATTCGTTGCTGGCACGGATTCTACCTTTTCCCGGTACTCGCCCTGATTCTATTATTTTCCGGTACTGACACGGATTCTATCATTTTTCGGTACTGACCCTGAATCTACCATATTTCGGTAGTCGTTCGGACAGTTTTTCGTTACTCTCACGGATTCTACCTTTTCCCGGTACTGACACGGATTCTATCATTTTCCTGTACTGATCCGGAATCTACCATATTTCGATAGTCGTTCGGACAGTTTTCGCTACTCGCACGGATTCTAGCTTTTCCCGGTACTCGCCCTGATTCTATCATTTTCCGGTACTGACCCCGAATCTACCATTTTTCGGTAGTCGTTCGGACAGTTTTTCGTTACTCGCACGGATTCTACCTTTTCCCGATACTCGCCCTGATTCTATCATTTTCCGGTACTGACCCTGAATCTAACATTTTTCGGTAGTCGTTCGGACAGTTTTTTGTTACTCGCATGGATTCTAGCTTTTCCCAGTACTGACACGGATTCTATCATTTTCCGGTACTGACCCTGAATCTACCATATTTCGGTAGTCGTTCGGACAGTTTTTCGTTACTCGCACGGATTCTAGCTTTTCCCGGTACTCGCCCTGATTCTATCATTTTCCGATACTGACACGGATTCAATCATTTTCCGGTACTGACCCTGAATCTACCATTTTTCGGTAGTCATTCGGACAGTTTTTCGTTACTCGCAGAGATTCTAGATTTTCCCGGTACTGACACGGATTCTATCATTTTCCGGTACTGACCCTGAATCTACTATATTTCGGTAGTCGTTAGGACAGTTATTCATTGCTGGCACGGATTCTACCTTTTCCCGGTACTCGCCCTGATTCTACCTTTTCCCGGTACTGACACGGATTCTATCATTTTCCAGTACTGACCCTGAATCTACCATTTCTCGGTTAGTCGTTCGTACAGTTTTTCATTACTCGCACGGATTCTAGCTTTTCCCGGTACTCGCCCTGATTCTATCATTTTCCGATACTGACCCCGAATCTACCATTTTTCGGTAGTCGTTCGAACAGTTTTTCGTTACTCTCACGAATTCTACCTTTTCCCAGTACTGACACGGATTCTATCATTTTCCGGTACTGGCCCTGAATCTACCATTTTTCGGTAGACGTTCGGACAATTATTCGTCGCTGGCACGGATTCTAGCTTTTCCCGGTACTCGCCCTGATTCTATCATTTTCCGGTACTGACACGGATTCTATCATTTTCCGGTACTGACCCTGAATCTACCATTTTTCGGTAGTCGTTGGGACAGTTTTTCATTACTCGCACCGATTCTAGATTTTCCCGGTACTGACACGGATTCTATCATTTTCCGGTACTGACCCTGAATCTGCCATATTTCGGTAGTCGTTCGGACAGTTATTCGTTGCTGGCACGGATTCTACCTTTTCCCGGTACTGGCACGGAGTCTATCATTTTCCGGTACTGACCCTGAATCTACCATTTTTCGGTAGTCGTTCGGACAGTTTTTCGTTACTCGCACGGATTCTAGTTTTTCCCGGTACTCGCCCTGACTCTAGCATTTTCCGGTACTGACCCTGAATCTACCATTTTTCGGTAGTCGTTCGGACAGTTTTTCGTTACTCGCACGGATTCTACCTTTTCCTGGTACTGACACGGAGTCTATCATTTTCCGGTACCGACCCTGAATCTACCATTTTTCGGTAGTCGTTCGTACAGTTTTTCGCTACTCGCACGGATTCTAATTTTTCACGGTACTCGCCTTGACTCTATCATTTTCCGGTACTGACACTGAATCTACCATTTTTCGGTAGTCGTTCGGACAGTTTTTCGTTACTCGCACGGATTCTACCTTTTCCCGGTACTGACAGGGATTCTTTCATTTTCCGGTACTGACCTTGAATCTACCATTTTTCGGTAGTCGTTCGGACAGTTTTTCGTTACTCACACGGATTCTAGCTTTTTCCAGGTACTCGCCCTGATTCTATCATTTTCCGGTACTGACCCTGAATCTACCATATTTCGGTAGTCGTTCGGACAGTTTTTCGTTACTCACACGGATTCTAGCTTTTTCCCGGTACTCGTCTTGACTCTATCATTTTCCGGTACTGGCCCTGAATCTACCATTTTTCGGTAGTCGTTCGGAAAGTTATTCGTTGCTGGCACGGATTCTACCTTTTCCCGGTACTCGCCCTGACTCTAGCATTTTCCGGTACTGACCCTGAATCTAACATTTTTCGGCAGTCGTTCGGACAGTTTTTCGTTACTTGCACAGATTCTAGATTTTCTTGGTACTGACACGAATTCTATCATTTTCCGGTACTGACCCTGTATCTACCATATTTCGGTAGTCGTTCGGACAGTTTTTCGTTACTCGCACGGATTCTAGCGTTTCCCGATACTCGCCCTGACTCTATCATTTTCCAGTACTGACCTTGAATCTACCATTTTTCGGTAGTCCTTCGGACAGTTTTTCGTTACTCGCACGGATTATACCTTTTCCCGGTACTGACACGGATTCTATCATTTTCCGGTACTGGCACTGAAACTAACATTTTTCGGTAGTCGTTCGGACAGTTTTTCATTACTCCCACGGATTTTACCTTTTCCCGGTACTGACACGGATTCTATCATTTTCCGGTACTGACCCTGAATCTACCATTTTTCGGTAGTCGTTCGGACAGTTATTCGTTACTCGCACGGAATCTAGCTTTTCCCGGTACTCGCCCTGATTCTACCTTTTCCCGGTACTGACACGGATTCTATCCTTTTCCGGTACTGGCCCTGAATCTACCATTTTTCGGTAGTCGTTCCGACAATTATTCGTTGCTGGCACGGATTGTACCTTTCTGCCGGTACTTGCCCTGATTCTATCATTTTCCGGTACTGACACGGATTTTATCATTTTCCGTTACTGACCCTGAATCTACCATTTTTAGGTAGTCGTTCGGACAGTTTTTCGTTGCTTGCACAGATTCTAGATTTTCCCGGTACTGACACGGATTCTATTACTTTCCGGTACTGACCCTGAATCTACCATTTTTCGGTAGTCGTTCGGACAGTTATTCGTTACTCGCACGGAATCTAGCTTTTCCCGGTACTCGCCCTGATTCTATCATTTTCCGGTACTGACCCTGAATCTAACATTTTTCGGTAGTCGTTCGGACAGTTTTTCGTTACTCGCACGGATTCTACCTTTTCCCGGTACTGACACGGATTCAATCATTTTCCGGTATTGGCCTTGAATATACCATTTTTCGGTAGTCGTTCAGACAGTTATTCGTTACTCGCACGGAATCTAGCTTTTCCCGGTACTCGCCCTGATTCTATCATTTTCCGGTACTGACCCTGAATCTAACATTTTTTGTTAGTCGTTCAGACAGTTTATCGTTACTCTCACGGATTCTACCTTTTCCCGGTACTGACACGAATTCTATCCTTTTCCGGTACTGGCCCTGAATCTACGATTTTTCGATAGTCGTTCGGACAATTATTCGTTGCTGGCACGGATTCTACCTTTTCCCGGTACTCGCCCTGATTCTATCATTTTCCGGTACTGACCTTGAATCTAACATTTTTTGTTAGTCGTTCAGACAGTTTTTCGTTACTCTCACGGAATTACCTTTTCCCGGTACTGACACGGATTCTATCCTTTTCCGGTACTGGCCCTGAATCTACCATTTTTCGGTAGTCGTTCGGACAATTATTCGTTGCTGGCACGGATTCTACCATTTTGCCGGTACTTGCCCTGATTCTATCATTTTCCGGTATTGACACGGATTTTATCATTTTCCGTTACTGACCCTGAATCTACCATTTTTCGGTAGTCGTTCGGACAGTTTTTCGTTACTCGCACGGATTCTACCTTTTCCCGGTACTCGCCCTGATTCTATCATTTTCCGGTACTGACCCTGAATCTACCATTTTTCGGTAGTCGTTCGGACAGTTTTTCGTTACTCGCACGGATTCTACCTTTTCCCAGTACTCGCCCTGATTCTATCATTTTGCGGTACTGACCCTGAATCTAACATTTTTCGGTAGTCGTTAGGACAGTTTTTCGTTACTCGCACGGATTCTACCTTTTCCCGGTACTGACACGGATTCTATCATTTTCCGGTACTAACCCTGAATCTACCATATTTCGGTAGTCGTTCGGACAGTTTTCCGTTACTCGCACGGATTCTACCTTTTCTCGGTACTGACACGGATTGTATCATTTTCTGGTACGGACCCTGAATCTACCATTTTTCGGAAGTCATTCTTACAGTTTTTCGTTACTCCCACGGATTCTACCTTTTCCCGTTACTGACACGGATTCTATCATTTTCCGGTACTGGCCCTGAATCTACCATTTTTCGGTAGTCGTTCGGACAATTATTCGTTACTCGCACGGATTCTACCTTTTCCCGGTACTCGCCCTGATTCTATCATTTTCCGGTACTGACCCTAAATCTAACATTTTTCGGTAGTCGTTCGGACAGTTTTTCGTTACTCGCACGGATTCTACCTTTTCCCGGTACTTACACGGATTCTATCATTTTCTGGTATTGGCCTTGAATATACCATTTTTCGGTAGTCGTTCGGACAGTTATTCGTTACTGGCACGAATTCTATCTTTTCCCGGTACTGGCCCTGATTCTATCATTTTCCGGTACTGACCTTGAATCTAACATTTTTTGGTAGTCGTTCAGACAGTTTTTCGTTACTCTCACGGATTCTACCTTTTCCCGGTACTGACACGGATTCTATCCTTTTCCTGTACAGGCCGTGAATCTACCATTTTTCGGTAGTCGTTCGGACAATTATTCGTTGCTGGCACGGATTCTACCTTTTCCCGGTACTCGCCCTGATTCTATCATTTTTCGGTACTGACACGGATTTTATCATTTTCCGTTACTGACCCTGAATCTACCATTTTTCAGTAGTCGTTCGGACAGTTTTTCGTTACTTGCACAGATTCTAGCTTTTCCCGATACTCGCCCTGATTCTATCATTTTCCGGTACTGACCCTGAATCTAACATTTTTCGGTAGTCGTTCGGATAGTTTTTCATTACTCGCACGGATTTTACTTTTTCCCGGTACTGACACGGATTCTATCATTTTCCGGTACTGACCCTGAATCTACCATTTTTCCGTAGTCGTTCGGACAGTTTTTCGTTACTTGCACAGATTCTAGCTTTTCCCGATACTCGCCCTGACTCTATCATTTTCCGGTACTGATCTTGAATCTACCATTTTTCGGTAGTCGTTCGGACAGTTTTTCGTTACTCGCACGGATTCTACCTTTTCCCGGTACTGACACGGATTCTATCATTTTCCGGTACTGGCACTGAGTCTACCATTTTTCGGTAGTCGTTCGGACAGTCATTCGTTCCTGCCACGGATTTTACCTTTTCCCGGTACTCGCCCTGATTCTATCATTTTCCGGTACTGACCCTGAATCTAACATTTTTCGGTAGTCGTTCGGACAGTTTTTCATTACTCGCACGGATTTTACCTTTTCCCGGTACTTACACGGATTCTATCATTTTCCGGTACTGACCCTGAATTTACCATTTTTCGGTAGTCGTTCAGACAGTTTTTCGTTACTCGCACGGATTCTACCTTTTCCCGGTACTGACACGGATTCTATCATTTTCCGGTACTTGCACTGAATCTACCATTTTTCGGTAGTCGTTCGGACAGTTATTCGTTCCTGGCACGGATTCTACCTTTTCTCGGTACTCGCCCTGATTCTATCATTTTCCGGTACTGACCCTGAATCTAACATTTTTCGGTAGTCGTTCGGACAGATTTTCGTTACTGCCACGGATTCTACCTTTTCCCGGTACTCGCCCTGATTCTATCATTTTTCGGTACTGACCCTGAATCTACCATTTTTCGGTAGTCGTTCGGACAGTTTTTCGTTACTCGCCTGGATTCTAGATTTTCCCGGTACTGACACGGATTCTATCATTTTCCGGTACTGACCCTGAATCTACCATTTTTCGGTAGTCGTTCGGACAGTTTTTCATTACTCGCACGAATTCTAGCTTTTCCCGGTACTCGCCCTGATTCTATCATTTTCTGGTATTGGCCTTGAATATACCATTTTTCGGTAGTCGTTCGGACAGTTTTTCGTTACTCGCACGGATTCTACCTTTTCCCGATACTCGCCCTGACCTTGAATCTACTATTTTTTGGTAGTCGTTCGGACAGTTATTCGTTACTGCCACAGATTCTACCTTTTCCCGGTACTCGCCCTGATTCTATCATTTTCCGGTACTGACCCTTAATCTACCATTTTTCGGTAGTCGTTCGGACAGTTTTTCGTTACTCGCACGGATTCTACCTTTTCCCGGTACTTACACGGATTCTATCATTTTCCGTTATTGGCCTTGAATCTACCATTTTTCGGTAGTCCTTCAGACAGTTATTCGTTATTCGCACGGATTTTACCTTTTCCCGGTACTCGCCCTGATTCTATCATTTTCCGGTACTGACCCTAAATCTACCATATTTCGGTAGTCGTTCGGACAGTTTTTCGATATTCGCACGGATTCTAGCTTTTCCCGATACTCGCCCTGACCTTGAATCTACCATTTTTTGGTAGTCGTTCGGACAGTTATTCGTTACTGCCACAGATTCTACCTTTTCCCGGTACTCGCCCTGATTCTATCATTTTCCGGTGCTAACCCTGAATCTACCATTTTTCGGTAGTCGTTCGGACAGTTTTTCGTTACTCGCCTGGATTCTAGATTTTCCCGGTACTGACACGGATTCTATCATTTTCCGGTACTGACCCTGAATATACCATTTTTCGGTAGTCGTTCGGATAGTTTTTCGTTACTCTCACGGATTCTACCTTTTCCCGGTACTAACACGGATTCTATCATTTTCCGGTATTGGCCTTGAATCTACCATTTTTCGGTAGTCGTTCGGACAGTTATTCGTTACTTGCACGGATTCTACCTTTTCCCGATACTCGACCTGATTCTATCATTTTTCGGTACTGACCCTGAATCTAACATTTTTCGGTAGTCGTTCGGACAGTTTTTCGTTACTCGCAGGGATTCTACCTTTTCCCGGTACTGACACGGATTCTATCATTTTCCGGTACTGGCCCTGAATCTACCATTTTTTGGTAGTCGTTCGGACAGTTATTCGTTACTCGCACGGATTCTACCTTTTCCCGGTACTCGCCCTGATTCTATCATTTTCCGGTACAGACCCTGAATGTATAATATTTCGGTAGTCGTTCGGATAGTTTTTCGTTACTCGCACGAATTCTAGAATTTCCCGGTACTGACACGGATTCTATCATTTTCCGATACTGACCCTGAATCTACCATATTTCGATAGTCGTTCGGACAGTTTTTCGTTACTCGCACGGATTCTACGTTTTCCCGGTACTGACACGGAATCTATCATTTTCCGGTACTGGCCCTGAATCTAACATTTTTCGGCAGTCGTTCGGACAGTTATTCATTACTCCCACGATTCTACCTTTTCCCGGTAGTCGCCCTGATTCTATCATTTTCCGGTACTGACCCTGAATCTAACATTTTTCGGTAGTCGTTCGGACAGTTTTTCGTTACTCGCACGGATTCTACCTTTTCCCGGTACTTACACGGATTCTATCATTTTCCGGTACTAACCCTGAATCTACCATTTTTCGTTAGTCGTTCGGACAGTTATTCGTTACTCGCACAGATTCTTCCTTTTCCCGGTACTCGACCTGATTCTATCATTTTCCGGTACTGACCCTAAATCTAACATTTTTCGGTAGTGGTTCGGACAGTTTTTCGTTACTCGCACGGATTCTAGATTTTCCCGCTACTCGCCCTGATTCTACCATTTTCCAGTACTGACCCTTAATCTACCATTTTTCGGTAGTCGTTCGGACAGTTTTTCGTTACTCGTACGGATTCTACCTTTTCCCGGTACTGACACGGATTCTACCTTTTCCCGGTACTGACACAGATTCTATCATTTTCCGGTACTAACCCTGAATCTACCATTTTTCGTTAGTCGTTCGGACAGTTATTCGTTGCTCGCACGGATTCTTTCTTTTCCCGGTACTCGACCTGATTCTATCATTTTCCGGTATTGACCTGAATCTAATATTTTTCGATAGTCGTTCAGATAGTTTTTCGTTACTCGCACGGATTCTACCTTTTGCCGGTACTGACACGGATTGTATCATTTTCCAGTACGGACGCTTAATCTACCATATTTCGGTAGTCGTTCGGACAGTTTTTCGTTACTCGTACGGATTCTACCTTTTCCCGGTACTGACACGGATTCTACCTTTTCCCGGTACTGACACAGATTCTATCATTTTCCGGTACTAACCCTGAATCTACCATTTTTCGTTAGTCGTTCGGACAGTTATTCGTTACTCGCACGGATTCTAGCTTTTCCCGCTACTCGCCCTGATTCTATCATTTTCCGGTACTGACCCTTAATCTACCATTTTTCGATAGTCGTTCGGACAGTTTTTCGTTACTCGCACGGATTCTACCTTTTCCCGGTACTTACACGGATTCTATCATTTTCCGTTATTGGCCTTGAATCTACCATTTTTTGGTAGTCCTTCGGACAGTTATTCGTTACTCGCACGGATTCTACCTTTTCTCGGTACTCGCCCTGATTCTATCATTTTCCGGTAGTGACCTGAATCTAACATTTTTCTGTAGTCGTTCGGACAATTTTTCGTTACTCGCACGGATTCTACCTTTTGCCGGTACTAACACGGATTGTATCATTTTCCACTACGGACCCTTAATCTACCATATTTCGGTAGTCGTTCGGACAGTTTTTCCTTACTCGCACGGATTCTACCTTTTCCCGGTACTGACACGGATTCTATCATTTTCCGGTACTGACCCTGAATCTACCATTTTTCGTTAGTCGTTCGAACAGTTATTCGTTACTCGCACGGATTCTTCCTTTTCCCTGTACTGGACCTGATTCTATCATTTTCCGGTACTGACCCTGAATCTAACATTTTTCGGTAGTCGTTCGGACAGTTTTTCATTACTCGCACGGATTCTAGCTTTTCCCGCTACTCACCCTGATTCTATCATTTTCCGGTACTGACGCTTAATCTACCATTTTTCGGTAGTCGATCGGACAGTTTTTCGTTACTCGCACGGATTCTACCTTTTCCCGGTACTTACACGGATTCTATCATTTTCCGTTATTGGCCTTGAATCTACCATTTTTCGGTAGTCCTTCAGACAGTTATTCGTTACTCGCACGGATTCTACCTTTTCCCGATACTCGCCCTGATTCTACCATTTTCCGGTACTGACCCTGAATCTACCATATTTCGTTAGTCGTTCGGACAGTTTTTCGTTACTCGCACGGATTCTACCTTTTCCCGGTACTGACACGGATTCTACCTTTTCCCGGTACTGACACGGATTCTATCATTTTCCGGTACTGACCCTGAATCTACCTTATTTCGGTAGTCGTTCGGACAGTTTTTCGTTACTCGTACGTATTCTAGATTTTCCCGCTACTCGCCCTGATTCTATCATTTTCCGTTACAGACCCTTAATCTACCATTTTTCGGTAGTCGTCCAGACAGTTTTTCGTTACTCGCACGGATTCTACCTTTTCCCGGTACTTACACGGATTCTATCATTTTCCGTTATTGGCCTTGAATCTACCATTTTTCGGTAGTCCTTCGGACAGTTATTCGTTACTCGCACGGATTCTACCTTTTCTCGGTACTCGCCCTGACTCTATCATTTTCCGGTAGTGACCTGAATCTACCATTTTTCGTTAGTCGTTCGGACAGTTATTCGTTGCTCGCACGGATTCTTTCTTTTCCCGGTACTCGACCTGATTCTATCATTTTCCGTTATTGGCCTTGAATCTACCATTTTTCGGTAGTCCTTCGGACAGTTATTCGTTACTCGCACGGATTCTACCTTTTCTCGGTACTCGCCCTGACTCTATCATTTTCCGGTAGTGACCTGAATCTAACATTTTTCTGTAGTCGTTCGGACACTTTTTCGTTACTCGCACGGATTCTACCTTTTGCCGGTACTAACACGGAATGTATCATTTTCCACTACGGACCCTTAATCTACCATATTTCGATAGTCGTTCGTACAGTTTTTCCTTACTCGCACGGATTCTACCTTTTCCCGGTACTGACACGGATTCTATCATTTTCCGGTACTGACCCTGAATCTGCCATTTTTCGTTAGTCGTTCGGACAGTTATTCGTTACTCGCACGGATTCTTCCTTTTCCCGGTACTCGACCTGATTCTATCATTTTCCGATACTGACCCTTAATCTAACATTTTTCGGTAGTTGTTCGGACAGTTTTTCGTTACTCGCACGGATTCTAGATTTTCCCGCTACTCGCCCTGATTCTATCATTTTCCAGTACTGACCCTTAATCTACCATTTTTCGGTAGTCGTTCGGACAGTTTTTCGTTACTCGTACGGATTCTACCTTTTCCCGGTACTGACACGGATTCTACCTTTTCCCGGTACTGACACAGATTCTATCATTTTCCGGTACTAACCCTGAATCTACCATTTTTCGTTAGTCGTTCGGACAGTTATTCGTTACTCGCACGGATTCTAGCTTTTCCCGCTACTCGCCCTGATTCTATCATTTTCCGGTACTGACCCTTAATCTACCATTTTTCGGTAGTTGTTCGGACAGTTTTTCGTTACTCGTACGTATTCTATATTTTCCCGCTACTCGCCCTGATTCTATCATTTTCCGGTACAGACCCTTAATCTACCATTTTTCGGTAGTCGTCCAGACAGTTTTTCGTTACTCGCACGGATTCTACCTTTTCCCGGTACTTACACGGATTCTATCATTTTCCGTTATTGGCCTTGAATCTACCATTTTTCGGTAGTCCTTCGGACAGTTATTCGTTACTCGCACGGATTCTACCTTTTCTCGGTACTCGCCCTGACTCTATCATTTTCCGGTAGTGACCTGAATCTAACATTTTTCTGTAGTCGTTCGGACACTTTTTCGTTACTCGCACGGATTCTACCTTTTGCCGGTACTAACACGGAATGTATCATTTTCCACTACGGACCCTTAATCTATCATATTTCGATAGTCGTTCGTACAGTTTTTCCTTACTCGCACGGATTCTACCTTTTCCCGGTACTGACACGGATTCTATCATTTTCCTGTACTGACCCTGAATCTGCCATTTTTCGTTAGTCGTTCGGACAGTTATTCGTTACTCGCACGGATTCTTCCTTTTCCCGGTACTCGACCTGATTCTATCATTTTCCGATACTGACCCTTAATCTAACATTTTTCGGTAGTTGTTCGGACAGTTTTTCGTTACTCGCACGGATTCTAGATTTTCCCGCTACTCGCCCTGATTCTATCATTTTCCAGTACTGACCCTTAATCTACCATTTTTCGGTAGTCGTTCGGACAGTTTTTCGTTACTCGTACGGATTCTACCTTTTCCCGGTACTGACACGGATTCTACCTTTTCCCGGTACTGACACAGATTCTATCATTTTCCGGTACTAACCCTGAATCTACCATTTTTCGTTAGTCGTTCGGACAGTTATTCGTTACTCGCACGGATTCTAGCTTTTCCCGCTACTCGCCCTGATTCTATCATTTTCCGGTACTGACCCTTAATCTACCATTTTTCGGTAGTCGTTCGGACAGTTTTTCGTTACTCGCACGGATTCTACCTTTTCCCGGTACTTACACGGATTCTATCATTTTCCGTTATTGGCCTTGAATCTACCATTTTTTGGTAGTCCTTCGGACAGTTATTCGTTACTCGCACGGATTCTACCTTTTCTCGGTACTCGCCCTGATTCTATCATTTTCCGGTAGTGACCTGAATCTAACATTTTTCTGTAGTCGTTCGGACAATTTTTCGTTACTCGCACGGATTCTACCTTTTGCCGGTACTAACACGGATTGTATCATTTTCCACTACGGACCCTTAATCTACCATATTTCGGTAGTCGTTCGGACAGTTTTTCCTTACTCGCACGGATTCTACCTTTTCCCGGTACTGACACAGATTCTATCATTTTCCGGTACTGACCCTGAATCTACCATTTTTCGTTAGTCGTTCGAACAGTTATTCGTTACTCGCACGGATTCTTCCTTTTCCCTGTACTGGACCTGATTCTATCATTTTCCGGTACTGACCCTGAATCTAACATTTTTCGGTAGTCGTTCGGACAGTTTTTCATTACTCGCACGGATTCTAGCTTTTCCCGCTACTCACCCTGATTCTATCATTTTCCGGTACTGACGCTTAATCTACCATTTTTCGGTAGTCGATCGGACAGTTTTTCGTTACTCGCACGGATTCTACCTTTTCCCGGTACTTACACGGATTCTATCATTTTCCGTTATTGGCCTTGAATCTACCATTTTTCGGTAGTCCTTCAGACAGTTATTCGTTACTCGCACGGATTCTACCTTTTCCCGATACTCGCCCTGATTCTACCATTTTCCGGTACTGACCCTGAATCTACCATATTTCGTTAGTCGTTCGGACAGTTTTTCGTTACTCGCACGGATTCTACCTTTTCCCGGTACTGACACGGATTCTACCTTTTCCTGGTACTGACACGGATTCTATCATTTTCCGGTACTGACCCTGAATCTACCTTATTTCGGTAGTCGTTCGGACAGTTTTTCGTTACTCGTACGTATTCTAGATTTTCCCGCTACTCGCCCTGATTCTATCATTTTCCGTTACAGACCCTTAATCTACCATTTTTCGGTAGTCGTCCAGACAGTTTTTCGTTACTCGCACGGATTCTACCTTTTCCCGGTACTTACACGGATTCTATCATTTTCCGTTATTGGCCTTGAATCTACCATTTTTCGGTAGTCCTTCGGACAGTTATTCGTTACTCGCACGGATTCTACCTTTTCTCGGTACTCGCCCTGACTCTATCATTTTCCGGTAGTGACCTGAATCTAACATTTTTCTGTAGTCGTTCGGACAATTTTTCGTTACTCGCACGGATTCTACCTTTTGCCGGTACTAACACGGAATGTATCATTTTCCACTACGGACCCTTAATCTACCATATTTCGATAGTCGTTCGTACAGTTTTTCCTTACTCGCACGGATTCTACCTTTTCCCGGTACTGACACGGATTCTATCATTTTCCGGTACTGACCCTGAATCTGCCATTTTTCGTTAGTCGTTCGGACAGTTATTCGTTACTCGCACGGATTCTTCCTTTTCCCGGTACTCGACCTGATTCTATCATTTTCCGGTACTGACCCTTAATCTAACATTTTTCGGTAGTTCTTCGGACAGTTTTTCGTTACTCGCACGGATTCTAGATTTTCCCGCTACTCGCCCTGATTCTATCATTTTCCAGTACTGACCCTTAATCTACCATTTTTCGGTAGTCGTTCGGACAGTTTTTCGTTACTCGCACGGATTCTACCTTTTCCCGGTACTTACACGGATTCTATCATTTTCCGTTATTGGCCTTGAATCTACCATTTTTCGGTAGTCCTTCAGACAGTTATTCGTTACTCGCACGGATTCTACCTTTTCCCGATACTCGCCCTGATTCTATCATTTTCCGGTACTGACCCTGAATCTACCATATTTCGTTAGTCGTTCGGACAGTTTTTCGTTACTCGCACGGATTCTACCTTTTCCCGGTACTGACACGGATTCTACCTTTTCCCGGTACTGACACGGATTCTATCATTTTCCGGTACTGACCCTGAATCTACCATATTTCGGTAGTTGTTCGGACAGTTTTTCGTTACTCGTACGTATTCTAGATTTTCCCGCTACTCGCCCTGATTCTATCATTTTCCGGTACAGACCCTTAATCTACCATTTTTCGGTAGTCGTCCAGACAGTTTTTCGTTACTCGCACGGATTCTACCTTTTCCCGGTACTTACACGGATTCTATCATTTTCCGTTATTGGCCTTGAATCTACCATTTTTCGGTAGTCCTTCGGACAGTTATTCGTTACTCGCACGGATTCTACCTTTTCTCGGTACTCACCCTGATTCTATCATTTTCCGGTACTGACCCTTAATCTAACATTTTTCGGTAGTTGTTCGGACAGTTTTTCGTTACTCGCACGAATTCTAGATTTTCCCGCTACTCGCCCTGATTCTATCATTTTCCAGTACTGACCCTTAATCTACCATTTTTCGGTAGTCGTTCGGACAGTTTTTCGTTACTCGTACGGATTCTACCTTTTCCCGGTACTGACACGGATTCTACCTTTTCCCGGTACTGACATAGATTCTATCATTTTCCGGTACTAACCCTGAATCTACCATTTTTCGTTAGTCGTTCGGACAGTTATTCGTTACTCGCACGGATTCTAGCTTTTCCCGCTACTCGCCCTGATTCTATCATTTTCCGGTACTGACCCTTAATCTACCATTTTTCGGTAGTCGTTCGGACAGTTTTTCGTTACTCGCACGGATTCTACCTTTTCCCGGTACTTACATGGATTCTATCATTTTCCGTTATTGGCCTTGAATCTACCATTTTTTGGTAGTCCTTCGGACAGTTATTCGTTACTCGCACGGATTCTACCTTTTCTCGGTACTCGCCCTGATTCTATCATTTTCCGGTACTGACCTGAATCTAACATTTTTTCTGTAGTCGTTCGGACAATTTTTCGTTACTCGCACGGATTCTACCTTTTCCCGGTATTGACACGGATTCTACCTTTTCCCAGTACTGACACGGATTCTATCATTTTCCGGTACTGACCCTGAATCTACCATATTTCGGTAGTCGGTCGGACAGTTTTTCGTTACTTGTACGTATTCTAGATTTTCCCGCTACTCGCCCTGATTCTATCATTTTCCGGTACAGACCCTTAATCTACCATTTTTCGGTAGTCGTTCGGACAGTTTTTCGTTACTCGCACGGATTCTACCTTTTCCCGGTACTAACACGGATTCTATCATTGTCCGGTACTGACCCTGAATATATCATATTTCGGTAGTCCTTCGGACAGTTTTTCGTTACTCGCACGAATTCTAGAATTTCCCGGTACTGACACGGATTCTATCATTTTCCGTTACTGACCCTGAATCTAACATTTTTCGGTAGTCGTTCGGACAGTTTTTCGTTACTCGCACGGATTCTACCTTTTCCCGGTACTCGCCCTGATTATATCATTTTCCGGTACTGACCCTGAATCTAACATTTTTCGGTAGTTGTTCGGACAGTTTTTCTTTACTCGCACGGATTTTACCTTTTCCCGGTACTTACACGGATTCTATCATTTTCGGGTATTGGCCTTGAATATACCATTTTTCGGTAGTCGTTCGGACAGTTATTCGTTACTCGCACGGATTCTATCTTTTCCCGGTAGTCGCCCTGATTCTATCATTTTCCGGTACTGACCTTGAATCTTACATTTTTTGGTAGTCGTTCAGACAGTTTTTCGTTATTCTCACGGGTTCTACCTTTTCCCGGTGCTAACACGGATTCTATCATTTTCCGGTACTGACCCTGAATGTATCATATTTCGGTAGTCGTTCGAACAATTTTTCATTACTTGCGAGGATTCTACCTTTTCCCGGTACTCGCCCCGATTCTATCATTTTCCGGTACTGACCCTGAATCTACCATTTTTCGGTAGTCGTTCGGACAGTTTTTCGTTACTCTCACGTATTCTACCTTTTCCCGGTACTAACACGGATTCTATCCTTTTCCGGTACTGACCCTGAATGTATCATATTTCGGTAGTCGTTCGGATAGTTTTTCGTTACTCGCACGAATTCTAGAATTTCCTGGTACTGACACGGATTCTATCATTTTCCAGTACTGACCCTGAATCTACCATATTTCGGTAGTCGTTCGGACAGTTTTTCGTTACTCGCACGGATTCTACGTTTTCCCGGTACTGACACGGATTCTATCATTTTCCGGTACTGACCCTGAATCTAACATTTTTCGGTAGTCGTTCGGATAGTTTTTCGTTACTCGCACGGATTCTACCTTTTCCCGGTACTTGCACGGATTCTATCATTTTCCGGTATTGGCCTTGAATCTACCATTTTTCGGTAGTCGTTCGGACAGTTATTCGTTACTCGCACGGATTCTACCTTTTCCCGATACTCGACCTCATTCTATCATTTTTCGGTACTGACCCTGAATCTAACATTTTTCGGTAGTCGTTCGGACAGTTTTTCGTTACTCGCAGGGATTCTACCTTTTCCCGGTACTGACACGGATTCTATCATTTTCCAATGCTGGCCATGAATCTACCATTTTTCGGTAGTCGTTCGGACAGTTATTCGTTACTCGCACGGATTCAACCTTTTCCCGATACTCGCCCTGATTCTATCATTTTCCGGTACTGACCCTTAATCTAACATTTTTCGGTAGTTGTTCGGACAGTTTTTCGTTACTCGCACGAATTCTAGATTTTCCCGCTACTCGCCCTGATTCTATCATTTTCCAGTATTGACCCTTAATCTACCATTTTTCGGTAGTCGTTCGGACAGTTTTTCGTTACTCGTACGGATTCTACCTTTTCCCGGTACTGACACGGATTCTACCTTTTCCCGGTACTGACACAGATTCTATCATTTTCCGGTACTAACCCTGAATCTACCATTTTTCGTTAGTCGTTCGGACAGTTATTCGTTACTCGCACGGATTCTAGCTTTTCCCGGTAGTCGCCCTGATTCTATCATTTTCCGGTACTGACCCTTAATCTACCATTTTTCGGTAGTCGTTCGGACAGTTTTTCGTTACTCGCACGGATTCTACGTTTTCCCGGTACTGACACGGATTCTATCATTTTCCGGTACTGTCCCTGAATCTAACATTTTTCGGTAGTCGTTCGGATAGTTTTTCGTTACTCGCACGGATTCTACCTTTTCCCGGTACTTACACGGATTCTATCATTTTCCGGTATTGGCCTTGAATCTACCATTTTTCGGTAGTCGTTCGGACAGTTATTCGTTACTCGCACGGATTCTACCTTTTCCTGATACTCGACCTCATTGTATCATTTTTCGGTACTGACCCTGAATCTAACATTTTTCGGTAGTCGTTCGGACAGTTTTTCGTTACTCGCAGGGATTCTACCTTTTCCCGGTACTGACACGGATGCTATCATTTTCCAATGCTGGCCATGAATCTACCATTTTTCGGTAGTCGTTCGGACAGTTATTCGTTACTCGCACGGATTCAACCTTTTCCCGATACTCGCCCTGATTCTATCATTTTCCGGTACAGACCCTTAATCTACCATTTTTGGTAGTCGTTTGGACAGTTTTTCGTTACTCGCACGGATTCTACCTTTTCCCGGTACTAACACGGATTCTATCATTGTCCGGTACTGACCCTGAATATATCATATTTCGGTAGTCCTTCGGACAGTTTTTCGTTACTCGCACGAATTCTAGAATTTCCCGGTACTGACACGGATTCTATCATTTTCCGGTACTGACCCTGAATCTAACATTTTTCGGTAGTCGTTCGGACAGTTTTTCGTTACTCGCACGGATTCTACCTTTTCCCGGTACTCGCCCTGATTCTATCATTTTCCGGTACTGACCCTGAATCTAACATTTTTCGGTAGTTGTTCGGACAGTTTTTCGTTACTCGCACGGATTTTACCTTTTCCCGGTACTTACACGGATTCTATCATTTTCGGGTATTGGCCTTGAATATACCATTTTTCGGTAGTCGTTCGGACAGTTATTCGTTACTCGCACGGATTCTATCTTTTCCCGGTAGTCGCCCTGATTCTATCATTTTCCGGTACTGACCCTGAATCTTACATTTTTTGGTAGTCGTTCAGACAGTTTTTCGTTATTCTCACGGGTTCTACCTATTCCCGGTACTAACACGGATTCTATCATTTTCCGGTACTGACCCTGAATGTATCATATTTCGGTAGTCGTTCGAACAATTTTTCATTACTTGCGAGGATTCTACCTTTTCCCGGTACTCGCCCCGATTCTATCATTTTCCGGTACTGACCCTGAATCTACCATTTTTCGGTAGTCGTTCGGACAGTTTTTTGTTACTCTCACGGATTCTACCTTTTCCCGGTACTAACACGGATTCTATCCTTTTCCGGTACTGACCCTGAATGTATCATATTTCGGTAGTCGTTCGGATAGTTTTTCGTTACTCGCACGAATTCTAGAATTTCCTAGTACTGACACGGATTCTATCATTTTCCGGTACTGACCCTGAATCTACCATATTTCGGTAGTCGTTCGGACAGTTTTTCGTTACTCGCACAGATTCTACGTTTTCCCGGTACTGACACGGATTCTATCATTTTCCGGTACTGACCCTGAATCTAACATTTTTCGGTAGTCGTTCGGATAGTTTTTCGTTACTCGCACGGATTCTACCTTTTCCCGGTACTTACACGGATTCTATCATTTTCCGGTATTGGCCTTGAATCTACCATTTTTCGGTAGTCGTTCGGACAGTTATTCGTTACTCGCACGGATTCTACCTTTTCCCGATACTCGACCTCATTGTATCATTTTTCGGTACTGACCCTGAATCTAACATTTTTCGGTAGTCGTTCGGACAGTTTTTCGTTACTCGCAGGGATTCTACCTTTTCCCGGTACTGACACGGATTCTATCATTTTCCAATGCTGGCCATGAATCTACCATTTTTCGGTAGTCGTTCGGACAGTTATTCGTTACTCGCACGGATTCAACCTTTTCCCGATACTCGCCCTGATTCTATCATTTTCCGGTACAGACCCTTAATCTACCATTTTTGGTAGTCGTTTGGACAGTTTTTCGTTACTCGCACGGATTCTACCTTTTCCCGGTACTAACACGGATTCTATCATTGTCCGGTACTGACCCTGAATATATCATATTTCGGTAGTCCTTCGGACAGTTTTTCGTTACTCGCACGAATTCTAGAATTTCCCGGTACTGACACGGATTCTATCATTTTCCGGTACTGACCCTGAATCTAACATTTTTCGGTAGTCGTTCGGACAGTTATTCGTTACTCGCACGGATTCTATCTTTTCCCGGTAGTCGCCCTGATTCTATCACTTTCCGGTACTGAACCTGAATCTTACATTTTTTGGTAGTCGTTCAGACAGTTTTTCGTTATTCTCACGGGTTCTACCTATTCCCGGTACTAACACGGATTCTATCATTTTCCGGTACTGACCCTGAATGTATCATATTTCGGTAGTCGTTCGAACAATTTTTCATTACTTGCGAGGATTCTACCTTTTCCCGGTACTCGCCCCGATTCTATCATTTTCCGGTACTGACCCTGAATCTACCATTTTTCGGTAGTCGTTCGGACAGTTTTTTGTTACTCTCACGGATTCTACCTTTTCCCGGTACTAACACGGATTCTATCCTTTTCCGGTACTGACCCTGAATGTATCATATTTCGGTAGTCGTTCGGATAGTTTTTCGTTACTCGCACGAATTCTAGAATTTCCTGGTACTGACACGGATTCTATCATTTTCCGGTACTGACCCTGAATCTACCATATTTCGGTAGTCGTTCGGACAGTTTTTCGTTACTCGCACGGATTCTACGTTTTCCCGGTACTGACACGGATTCTATCATTTTCCGGTACTGACCCTGAATCTAACATTTTTCGGTAGTCGTTCGGATAGTTTTTCGTTACTCGCACGGATTCTACCTTTTCCCGGTACTTACACGGATTCTATCATTTTCCGGTATTGGCCTTGAATCTACCATTTTTCGGTAGTCGTTCGGACAGTTATTCGTTACTCGCACGGATTCTACCTTTTCCCGATACTCGACCTCATTGTATCATTTTTCGGTACTGACCCTGAATCTAACATTTTTCGGTAGTCGTTCGGACAGTTTTTCGTTACTCGCAGGGATTCTACCTTTTCCCGGTACTGACACGGATTCTATCATTTTCCAATGCTGGCCATGAATCTACCATTTTTCGGTAGTCGTTCGGACAGTTATTCGTTACTCGCACGGATTCAACCTTTTCCCGATACTCGCCCTGATTCTATCATTTTCCGGTACAGACCCTTAATCTACCATTTTTGGTAGTCGTTTGGACAGTTTTTCGTTACTCGCACGGATTCTACCTTTTCCCGGTACTAACACGGATTCTATCATTGTCCGGTACTGACCCTGAATATATCATATTTCGGTAGTCCTTCGGACAGTTTTTCGTTACTCGCACGAATTCTAGAATTTCCCGGTACTGACACGGATTCTATCATTTTCCGGTACTGACCCTGAATCTAACATTTTTCGGTAGTCGTTCGGACAGTTTTTCGTTACTCGCACGGATTCTACCTTTTCCCGGTACTCGCCCTGATTCTATCATTTTCCGGTACTGACCCTGAATCTAACATTTTTCGGTAGTTGTTCGGACAGTTTTTCGTTACTCGCACGGATTTTACCTTTTCCCGGTACTTACACGGATTCTATCATTTTCGGGTATTGGCCTTGAATATACCATTTTTCGGTAGTCGTTCGGACAGTTATTCGTTACTCGCACGGATTCTATCTTTTCCCGGTAGTCGCCCTGATTGTATCATTTTCCGGTACTGACCCTGAATCTTACATTTTTTGGTAGTCGTTCAGACAGTTTTTCGTTATTCTCACGGGTTCTACCTTTTCCCGGTACTAACACGGATTCTATCATTTTCCGGTACTGACCCTGAATGTATCATATTTCGGTAGTCGTTCGAACAATTTTTCATTTCTTGCGAGGATTCTACCTTTTCCCGGTACTCGCCCCGATTCTATCATTTTCCGGTACTGACCCTGAATCTACCATTTTTCGGTAGTCGTTCGGACAGTTTTTCGTTACTCTCACGGATTCTACCTTTTCCCGGTACTAACACGGATTCTATCATTTTCCGGTACTGACCCTGAATGTATCATATTTCGGTAGTCGTTCGGATAGTTTTTCGTTACTCGCACGAATTCTAGAATTTCCTGGTATTGACACGGATTCTATCATTTTCCGGTACTGACCCTGAATCTACCATATTTCGGTAGTCGTTCGGACAGTTTTTCGTTACTCGCACGGATTCTACGTTTTCCCGGGTACTGACACGGATTCTATCATTTTCCGGTACTGTCCCTGAATCTAACATTTTTCGGTAGTCGTTCGGATAGTGTTTCGTTACTCGCACGGATTCTACCTTTTCCCGGTACTTACACGGATTCTATCATTTTCCGGTATTGGCCTTGAATCTACCATTTTTCGGTAGTCGTTCGGACAGTTATTCGTTACTCGCACGGATTCTACCTTTTCCCGATACTCGACCTCATTCTATCATTTTTCGGTACTGACCCTGAATCTAACATTTTTCGGTAGTCGTTCGGACAGTTTTTCGTTACTCGCAGGGATTCTACCTTTTCCCGGTACCGACACGGATTCTATCATTTTCCAATGCTGGCCATGAATCTACCATTTTTCGGTAGTCGTTCGGACAGTTATTCGTTACTCGCACGGATTCAACCTTTTCCCGATACTCGCCCTGATTCTATCATTTTCTGGTACTGACCCTGAATCTAACATTTTTCGGTAGTCGTTCGGACAGTTTTTCGTTACTCGCATGGATTCTACCTTTTCCCGATACTGACCCGGATTCTATCATTTTCCGTTACTGGCCCTGAATCTACCATTTTTGGGTAGTCGTTCGGACAGTTATTCCTTACTGGCACGGATTCTACCTTTTCCCGGTACTCGCCCTGATTCTATCATTTTCCGATACTAACCCTGAATCTACCATATTTCGGTAGTCGTTCGGACAGTTTTTCGTTACTCGCACGGATTCTACCTTTTCCCGGTACTCGCCCTGATTCTATCATTTTTCGGTACTGACCCTGAATCTACCATTTTTGGGTAGTCGTTCGGACAGTTTTTCGTTACTCGCACGGATTCTACCTTTTCCCGGTACTTTCCCTGATTCTATCATTTTCCGGTACTGACCCTGAATCTAACATTTTTCGGTTGTCGTTCGGACAGTTTTTCGTTACTCGCACAGATTCTACCTTTTGCCGGTACTGACACGGATTGTATCATTTTCCGGTACGAACCCTTAATCTACCATATTTCGGTAGTCGTTCGGACAGTGATTCCTTACTCGCACGGATTCTACCTTTTCCCGGTACTCGCCCTGATTCTAACATTTTCCGGTACTGGCCATGAATCTACCATTTTTCGGTAGTCGTTCGGACAGTTATTCGTTACTCGCACAGATTCTACCTTTTCCCGGTACTCGCCCTGATTCTATCATTTTCCGGTACTGGCCCTGAATCTACCATTTTTCGGTAGTCGTTCGGACAGTTATTCGTTACTCGCACAGATTCTAGCTTTTCCCGGTACTCGCCCTGATTCTATCATTTTCCGGTACTGACCCTGAATCTACAATTTTTCGGTAGTCGTCCAAACAATTTTTCGTTACTCGCACGGATTCTACCTTTTCCCGGTACTGACACGGATTCTATCATTTTCCCGTACTGGCCCTGAATCTACCATTTTTCGGTAGTCGTTCGGACAGTTTTTCGTTACTCGCACGGATTCTAGCTTTTCCCGGAACTCGCCCTGATTCTATCATTTTCCGGTACTGACCCAGAATCTACCATTTTTCGGTAGTCGTTCGGACAGTTTTTCGGTACTCGCACGGATGCTATCTTTTCCCGGTACTGACACGGATTCTATCATTTTCCAGTACTGGCCCTGAATCTACCATTTTTCGGTAGTCGTTCGGACACTTTTTCGGTACTCGCACGGATTCTACCTTTTCCTAGTACTGACACGAATTCTATCATTCTCCAGTACTGGCCATGATTCTACCATTTTTCGGTAGTCGTTCGGACAGTTATTCGTTACTCGCACGGATTCAACCTTTTCCCGGTACTCGCCCTGATTCTAACATTTTCCGGTACTGGCCATGAATCTACCATTTTTCGGTAGTCGTTCGGACAGTTATTCGTTACTCGCACAGATTCTACCTTTTCCCGGTACTCGCCCTGATTCTATCATTTTCCGGTACTGGCCCTGAATCTACCATTTTTCGGTAGTCGTTCGGACAGTTATTCGTTACTCGCACAGATTCTAGCTTTTCCCGGTACTCGCCCTGATTCTATCATTTTCCGGTACTGACCCTGAATCTACAATTTTTCGGTAGTCGTCCAAACAATTTTTCGTTACTCGCACGGATTCTACCTTTTCCCGGTACTGACACGGATTCTATCATTTTCCCGTACTGGCCCTGAATCTAGCATTTTTCGGTAGTCGTTCGGACAGTTTTTCGTTACTCGCACGGATTCTAGCTTTTCCCGGAACTCGCCCTGATTCTATCATTTTCCGGTACTGACCCAGAATCTACCATTTTTCGGTAGTCGTTCGGACAGTTTTTCGGTACTCGCACGGATGCTATCTTTTCCCGGTACTGACACGGATTCTATCATTTTCCAGTACTGGCCCTGAATCTACCATTTTTCGGTAGTCGTTCGGACACTTTTTCGGTACTCGCACGGATTCTACCTTTTCCCAGTACTGACACGAATTCTATCATTCTCCAGTACTGGCCATGATTCTACCATTTTTCGGTAGTCGTTCGGACAGTTATTCGTTACTCGCACGGATTCAACCTTTTCCCGGTACTCGCCCTGATTCTAACATTTTCCGGTACTGGCCATGAATCTACCATTTTTCGGTAGTCGTTCGGACAGTTATTCGTTACTCGCACAGATTCTACCTTTTCCCGGTACTCGCCCTGATTCTATCATTTTCCGGTACTGGCCCTGAATCTACCATTTTTCGGTAGTCGTTCGGACAGTTATTCGTTACTCGCACAGATTCTAGCTTTTCCCGGTACTCGCCCTGATTCTATCATTTTCCGGTACTGACCCTGAATCTACAATTTTTCGGTAGTCGTCCAAACAATTTTTCGTTACTCGCACGGATTCTACCTTTTCCCGGTACTGACACGGATTCTATCATTTTCCCGTACTGGCCCTGAATCTAGCATTTTTCGGTAGTCGTTCGGACAGTTTTTCGTTACTCGCACGGATTCTAGCTTTTCCCGGAACTCGCCCTGATTCTATCATTTTCCGGTACTGACCCAGAATCTACCATTTTTCGGTAGTCGTTCGGACAGTTTTTCGGTACTCGCACGGATGCTATCTTTTCCCGGTACTGACACGGATTCTATCATTTTCCAGTACTGGCCCTGAATCTACCATTTTTCGGTAGTCGTTCGGACACTTTTTCGGTACTCGCACGGATTCTACCTTTTCCCAGTACTGACACGAATTCTATCATTCTCCAGTACTGGCCATGATTCTACCATTTTTCGGTAGTCGTTCGGACAGTTATTCGTTACTCGCACGGATTCAACCTTTTCCCGGTACTCGCCCTGATTCTAACATTTTCCGGTACTGGCCATGAATCTACCATTTTTCGGTAGTCGTTCGGACAGTTATTCGTTACTCGCACAGATTCTACCTTTTCCCGGTACTCGCCCTGATTCTATCATTTTCCGGTACTGGCCCTGAATCTACCATTTTTCGGTAGTCGTTCGGACAGTTATTCGTTACTCGCACAGATTCTAGCTTTTCCCGGTACTCGCCCTGATTCTATCATTTTCCGGTACTGACCCTGAATCTACAATTTTTCGGTAGTCGTCCAAACAATTTTTCGTTACTCGCACGGATTCTACCTTTTCCCGGTACTGACACGGATTCTATCATTTTCCCGTACTGGCCCTGAATCTACCATTTTTCGGTAGTCGTTCGGACAGTTTTTCGTTACTCGCACGGATTCTAGCTTTTCCCGGAACTCGCCCTGATTCTATCATTTTCCGGTACTGACCCTGAATGTAACATTTTTTGGTAGTCGTTCGGACAGTTTTTCGTTACTCGCATGGATTCTACCTTTTCCCGATACTGACCCGGATTCTATCATTTTCCGTTACTGGCCCTGAATCTACCATTTTTCGGTAGTCGTTCGGACAGTTATTCGTTACTGGCACGGATTCTACCTTTTCCCGGTACTCGCCCTGATTCTATCATTTTCCGGTACTGACCCTGAATCTACCATTTTTCGGTAGTCGTTCGGACAGTTTTTCGTTACTCGCACGGATTCTACCTTTTCCCGGTACTCGCCCTGATTCTATCATTTTCCGGTACTGACCCTGAATCTAACATTTTTCGGTAGTCGCTCGGACAGTTTTTCGTTACTCGCACGGACTCTACCTTTTCCCGGTACTGACACGGATTCTAACATTTTTCGATACTGACCCTGAATCTACCGTTTTTCGGTAGTCATTCGGACAGTTTTTCGTTACTCGCACGGATTCTACCTTTTCCCGGTACTCGCCCTGAGTCTATCATTTTCCGGTACTGACCCTGAATCTACAATTTTTCGGTAGTCGTTCGGACAATTTTTTGTAACTCGCACGGATTCTACCTTTTCCCGGTACTGACACGGATTCTATCATTTTCCGGCACTGGCCCTGAATCTACCATTTTTCGGTAGTCGTTCGGACAGTTATTCGTTACTCGCACGGATGCTACCTTTTCCCGGTACTCGCCCTGATACTATCATTTTCCGGTACTGACCCTGAACCTAACATTTTTCGGTAGTCGTTCGGACAGTTTTTCGTTACTCGCACGGATTCTATCTTTTCCCGGTACTCGCCCTCATTCTATCATTTTTCGGTACTGACCCTGAATCTAACATTTTTCGGTAGTCGTTCGGACAATTTTTCGTTACTCGCACGGATTCTACCTTTTCCCGGTACTGACACGGATTCTACCATTTTCCGGTAATGGCCCTGAATCTACCATTTTTCGGTAGTCGTTCGGACACGTTTTCGGTACTCGCACGGATTCTACCTTTTCCCGGTACTCGCCTTGATATTATCATTTTCCGGTACTGACCCTGAACCTAACATTTTTCGGTAGTCGTTCGGACAATTTTTCGTTACTCGCACGGATTCTACCTTTTCCCGGTACTGACACGGATTCTACCATTTTTCGGTAATGGCCCTGAATCTACCATTTTTCGGTAGTCGTTCGGACAGTTATTCGTTACTCGCACGGATTCTACCTTTTCCCGGTGCTCGCGCCCTGATTCTATCATTTTTCGGTACTGACCCTGAATCTACAATTTTTCGGTAGTCGGTCGGAGAATTTTTCGTTACTCGCACGGACTCTACCTTTCCCGGTACTGACACGGATTCTAACATTTTTCGATACTGACCCTGAATCTACCGTTTTTCGGTAGTCATTCGGACAGTTTTTCGTTACTCGCACGGATTCTACCTTTTCCCGGTACTCGCCCTGAGTCTATCATTTTCCGGTACTGACCCTGAATCTACAATTTTTCGGTAGTCGTTCGGACAATTTTTTGTAACTCGCACGGATTCTACCTTTTCCCGGTACTGACACGGATTCTATCATTTTCCGGCACTGGCCCTGAATCTACCATTTTTCGGTAGTCGTTCGGACAGTTATTCGTTACTCGCACGGATGCTACCTTTTCCCGGTACTCGCCTTGATACTATCATTTTCCGGTACTGACCCTGAACCTAACATTTTTCGGTAGTCGTTCGGACAGTTTTTCGTTACTCGCACGGATTCTATCTTTTCCCGGTACTCGCCCTCATTCTATCATTTTTCGGTACTGACCCTGAATCTAACATTTTTCGGTAGTCGTTCGGACAATTTTTCGTTACTCGCACGGATTCTACCTTTTCCCGGTACTGACACGGATTCTACCATTTTCCGGTAATGGCCCTGAATCTACCATTTTTCGGTAGTCGTTCGGACACGTTTTCGGTACTCGCACGGATTCTACCTTTTCCCGGTACTCGCCTTGATATTATCATTTTCCGGTACTGACCCTGAACCTAACATTTTTCGGTAGTCGTTCGGACAATTTTTCGTTACTCGCACGGATTCTACCTTTTCCCGGTACTGACACGGATTCTATCATTTTCCGGGTACTAGCCTTCAATCTACCATTTTTCGGTAGTCGTTCAGACAGTTATTCGATACTCGCACGGATTCTAGCTTTTCCCGGGTACTCGCCCTGATTCTATCATTTTCCGATACTGACACGGATTCTATCATTTTCCGGTACTGGCCCTGAATCTACCATTTTTCGGTAGTCGTTCGAAAAGTTTTTCGTTACTCGCACGGATTCTAGCTTTTCCCGGTACTCGCCTTGATTCTATAATTTTCCGGTACTGACCCTGAATCTACCATTTTTCGGTAGTCGTTCAGACAGTTTTTCGTTACTCGCACGGATTCTACCTTTTCCCCGTACTCGCCCTGAGTCTATCATTTTCCGGTACGGGCCCTGTATCTACCATTTTTTCGGTAGTCATTCGGACAGTTTTTCGTTACTCGCACGGATTCTACCTTTTCCCGGGTACTGACACGGATTCTATCATTTTCTGGTACTAGCCTTGAATCTACCATTTTTCGGTAGTCATTCAGACAGTTATTCGTTACTCGCACGGATTCTACCTTTTTCCCGGTACTGACACGGAATCTATCATTTTCCGGTACTGGCCCTGAATCTACCATTTTTCGGTAGTCGTTCGGACAGTTATTCGTTACTCGCACGGATCCTACCTTGTCCCGGTACTCGCCCTGATTCTATCCTTTTCCGGTACTGACCCTGAATCTAACACTTTTCGGTAGTCGTGTCGGACAGTTTTTCGTTATTCGCACGGA
This sequence comes from Vitis cinerea var. helleri x Vitis rupestris, assembly GCA_945999865.1. Classification (NCBI taxonomy): domain Eukaryota; kingdom Viridiplantae; phylum Streptophyta; class Magnoliopsida; order Vitales; family Vitaceae; genus Vitis; species Vitis cinerea var. helleri x Vitis rupestris. The sequence continues at coordinate 39,226 of CAMFYI010000254.1, read as the reverse complement.
TTCTAGCTTTTCCCGATACTCGCCCTAAGTCTATCATTTTCCGGTACTGACCCTGAATCTACAATTTTTTGGTAGTCGTTCGGACAATTTTTCGTTTCTCGCACGGATTCTACCTTTTCCCGGTACTAACACGGATTTTAACATTTTTCGATACTGGCCCTAAATCTACCGTTTTTCGGTAGTCATTCGGACAGTTATTCGTTACTCGCACGGATTCTACCTTTTCCCGGTACTCGCCCTGATACTATCATTTTCCGGTACTGACCCTGAACCTAACATTTTTCGGTAGTCGTTCGGACAGTTTTTCGATACTCGCACGGATTCTAGCTTTTCCCAGTACTCGCCCTGATTCTATCATTTTCCGGTACGGGCCCTGAATCTACCATTTTTCGGTAGTCATTCGGACAAATTTTCGTTACTCGCACGGATTCTACCTTTTCCCGGTACTGACACGGATTCTATCATTTTCCGGCACTGGCCCTGAATCTACCATTTTTCGGTAGTCGTTCGGACTGTTATTCGTTACTCGCACGGATTCTACCACTTCCAGGTATTTGCCCTGATACTATCATTTTCCGGTACTGACCATGAATCTAACATTTTTCGGTAGTCGTTCGGACAGTTTTTCGATACTCGCACGACTTCTACCTTTTCCCGGTACTCGCCCTGATTCTATCATTTTCCGGTACGGGCCCTGAATCTACCATTTTTCGGTAGTCATTCGGACAGTTTTTCGTTACTCGCACGGATTCTACCTTTTCCCGGGTACTGACACAAATTCTATCATTTTCCGGCACTGGCCCTGAATCTACCATTTTTCGGTAGTCGTTCGGGACAGTTATTCCTTACTCGCACGGATTCTACCTTTTCCCGGTACTCGCCCTGATACTATCATTTTCCGGTACTGGCCTTGAATCTACCATTTTTCGGTAGTCGTTCGGACAGTTTTTCGTTACTCGCACGGATTCTAGCTTTTACCGATACTCGCCCTGAGTCTATCATTTTCCGGTAATGACCCTGAATCTACAATTTTTCGGTAGTCATTCGGACAGTTTTTCGTTACTCGCACGGATTCTACCTTTTCCCGGTACTGACACGGATTCTATCATTTTCCGGTACTGGCCCTGAATCTACCATTTTTCGGTAGTCGTTCGGACAGTTATTCGTTACTCGCACGGATTCTACCTTTTCCCGGGTACTAACACGGATTTTAACATTTTTCGATACTGGCCCTGAATCTACCGTTTTTTCGATAGTTGTTCGGACAGTTTTTCGTTACTTGCACGGATTCTACCTTTTCCCGGTACTCGCCCTGATTCTATCATTTTCCGGTACTGACCCTGAATCTACCATTTTTCGGTAGTCATTCGGACAGTTATTCGTTACTCGCACGGATTCTAGCTTTTCCCGGTACTCGCCCTGATTCTATCATTTTCCGGGTACTGACCCTGAATCTACCATTTTTCGGTAGTCGTTCGGACAATTTTTCGTTACTCGCACGGATTCTACCTTTTCCCGGTACTGAACCGATTCTATCATTTTCCGGTACTGGCCCTGAATCTACCATTTTACGGTTGTCGTTCGGACAGTTTTTCGTTACTCGCACGGATTCTAGCTTTTCCCGGTACTCGCCCTGACTCTATCATTTTCCGGGTACCGACCCTGAATCTACCATTTTTCGGTAGTCGTTCGGATAGTTTTTCGTTACTCGCACGAATTCTACCTTTTCCCGGGTACTGACAAGGATTCTAACATTTTTCGAGACTGGCCCTGAATCTACCGTTTTTCGATAGTCGTTCGGACAGTTTTTCGTTACTTGCACGGATTCTACCTTTTCCCGGTACTCGCCCTGATTCTATCATTTTCTGGTACTGACCCTGAATCTACCATTTTTCGATAGTCATTCGGACAGTTTTTCGTTACTCGCACGGATTCTACCTTTTCCCGGTACTCACACGGATTCTATCATTTTCCGGTACTGGCCCTGAATCTACCATTTTTCGGTAGTCGTTCAGACAGTTATTCGTTACTCGCACGGATTCTACCTTTTCCCGGTACTGACACGGATTTTAACATTTTTCGATACTGGCCCTGAATCTACCGTTTTTCGGTAGTCGTTCGGACAGTTTTTCGTTACTCGCACGGATTCTAGCTTTTCCCGGTACTCGCCCAGAGTCTATCATTTTCCGGGTACTGGCCCTGAATCTACCATTTTTCGGTAGTCGTTCAAACAGTTATTCGTTACTCGCACGGATTCTACCTTTTCCCGGTACTGACACGGATTTTAACATTTTTCGATACTGGCCCTGAATCTACCGTTTTTCGGTAGTCATTCGGACAGTTTTTCGTTACTCGCACGGATTCTACCTTTTCCCGGTACTCACACGGATTCTATCATTTTCCGGTACTGGCCCTGAATCTACCATTTTTCGGTAGTCGTTCAGACAGTTATTCGTTACTCGCACGGATTCTACCTTTTCCCGGTACTAACACGGATTTTAACATTTTTCGATACTGGCCCTGAATCTACCGTTTTTCGATAGTTGTTCGGACAGTTTTTCGTTACTTGCACGGATTCTACCTTTTCCCGGTACTCGCCCTGATTCTATCATTTTCCGGTACTGACCCTGAATCTACCATTTTTCGGTAGTCATTCGGACAGTTTTTCGTTACTCGCACGGATTCTAGCTTTTCCCGGTACTCGCCCAGAGTCTATCATTTTCCGGTACTGGCCCTGAATCTACCATTTTTCGGTAGTCGTTCGGACAGTTTTTCGTTACTTGCACGGATTCTAGCTTTTCCCGGTACTCGCCCTGATTCTATCATTTTCCGGTACAGACTCTGAATCTACCATTTTTCGGTAGTCGTTCGGACAATTTTTCGTTACTCGCACGGATTCTACCTTTTCCCGGTGCTGACACGGATTCTAACATTTTTTCGGTACTGGCCCTGAATCTACCATTTTTCGGTAGTCTTTCAGACAGTTTTTCGTTACTCGCACGGATTCTAGCTTTTCCCGGTACTCGCCCTGATTCTATCATTTTTCGGTACTGGCCCTGAATCTATTATTTTTCGGTAGTCGTTCGGACAGTTATTCGTTACTCGCACGAATCCTACCTTTTCCCGGTACTCGCCCTTATTCTATCCTTTTCCGGTACTGACCCTGAATCTAACAATTTTTCGGTAGTCGTTCGGACAGTTTTTCGTTACTCGCACGGATTCTACCTTTTCCCGGTACTCGCCCTAAGTCTATCATTTTTCGGTACTGACCCTGAATCTACAATTTTTCGGTAGTCGTTCGGACAATTTTTTGTAAGTCGCACGGATTCTACCTTTTCCCGGTACTGACACGGATTCTAACATTTTCCGGCACTGGACCTGAATCTACCATTTTTCGGTAGTCGTTCGGACAGTTATTCGTTACTCGCACGGATTCTACCTTTTCCCGGTACTCGCCCTGATAAAATCATTTTCCGGTACTGACCCTGAACCTAACATTTTTCGGTAGTCGTTCGGACAGTTTTTCGATACTCGCACGGATTCTACCTTTTCCCGGTACTCGCCCTGATTCTATCATTTTCCGGTACGGGCCCTGAATCTACCATTTTTCGGTAGTCATTCGGACAGTTTTTCGTTACTCGCACGGATTCTACCTTTTCCTGGTACTGACACGGATTCTATCATTTTCCGGTACTCGCCCTGAATCTACCGTTTTTCGGTAGTCGTTCGGACAGTTATTCGTTACTCGCACGGATTCTACCTTTTCCCGGGTACTTGCCCTGATTCTATCATTTTCCGGTTACTGACCCTGAATCTACCATTTTTCGGTAGTCGTTTGGACAGTTATTCGTTACTCGCACGGATTCTACCTTTTCCCGGTACTCGCCCTGATAAAATCATTTTCCGGTACTGACCCTGAACCTAACATTTTTCGGTAGGTCGTTCGGACAGTTTTTCGATACTCGCACGGATTCTACTTTTCCCGGTACTCGCCCTGATTCTATCATTTTCCGGTACGGGCCCTGAATCTACCATTTTTCGGTAGTCATTCGGACAGTTTTTCGTTACTCGCACCGATTCTACCTTTTCCCGGGTACTGACACGGATTCTATCATTTTCCGGTACTCGCCCTGACTCTACCGTTTTTCGGTAGTCGTTCGGACAGTTATTCGTTACTCGCACGGATTCTAGCTTTTCCCGGTACTCGCCCTGATTCTATCATTTTCCGGTACTGACCCTGAATCTACCATTTTTCGGTAGTCGTTCGGACAATTTTTCGTTACTCGCTCGGATTCTACCTTTTCCTGGTACTGAACCGATTCTATCATTTTCTGGTACTGGCCCTGAATCTACCATTTTACGGTAGTCGTGTCGGACAGTTTTTCGTTACTCGCACAGATTCTAGCTTTTCCCGGTACTCGCCCTGACTCTATCATTTTCCGGGTACCGACCCTGAATCTACCATTTTTCGGTAGTCGTTCGGATAATTTTTCGTTACTCGCACGGATTCTACCATTTCCCGGTACTGACAAGGATTCTAACATTTTTCGAGACTGGCCCTGAATCTACCGTTTTTCGATAGTCGTTCGGACAGTTTTTCGTTACTTGCACGGATTCTACCTTTTCCCGGTACTCGCCCTGATTCTATCATTTTCCGCTACTGACCCTGAATCTACCATTTTTCGGTAGTCATTCGGACAGTTTTTCGTTACTCGCACGGATTCTACCTTTTCCCGGGTACTCACACGGATTCTATCATTTTCCGGTACTGGCCCTGAATCTACCATTTTTCGGTAGTCGTTCAGACAGTTATTCGTTACTCGCACGGATTCTACCTTTTCCCGGGTACTGACACGGATTTTAACATTTTTCGATACTGGCCCTGAATCTACCGTTTTTCGGTAGTCGTTCGGACAGTTTTTCGTTACTCGCACGGATTCTAGATTTTCCCGGTACTCGCCCTGAGTCTATCATTTTCCGGTACTGGCCCTGAATCTACCATTTTTCGGTAGTCGTTCGGACAGTTGTTCGTTACTTGCACGGATTCTAGCTTTTCCCGGTACTCGCCCCTGATTCTATTATTTTCCGGTACAGACTCTGAATCTACCATTTTTCGGTAGTCGTTCGGATAATTTTTCGTTACTCGCACGGATTCTACCTTTTCCCGGTGCTGACACGGATTCTAACATTTTTTCGGTAATGGCCCTGAATCTACCATTTTTCGGTAGTCTTTCAGACAGTTTTTCGTTACTCGCACGGATTCTAGCTTTTCCCGGTACTCGCCCTGATTCTATCATTTTTCGGTACTGGCCCTGAATCTATTATTTTTCGGTAGTCGTTCGGACAGTTATTCGTTACTCGCACGAATCCTACCTTTTCCCGGTACTCGCCCTTATTCTATCCTTTTCCGGTACTGACCCTGAATCTCACATTTTTCGGTAGTCGTTCGGACAGTTTTTCGTTACTCGCACGGATTCTACCTTTTCCCGGTACTCGCCCTAAGTCTATCATTTTCCGGTACTGACCCTGAATCTACCATTTTTCGGTAGTCGTTCGGACAGTTATTCGTTACTCGCACGGATTCTACCTTTTCCCGGTACTCGCCCTGATAAAATCATTTTCCGGTACTGACCCTGAACCTAACATTTTTCGGTAGTCGTTCGGACAGTTTTTCGATACTTGCACGAATTCTACCTTTTCCCGGTACTCGCCCTGATTCCATCATTTTCCGGTACGGGCCCTGAATCTACCATTTTTCGGTAGTCATTCAGACAGTTTTTCGTTACTCGCACGGATTCTACCTTTTCCCGGGTACCGACACGGATTCTATCATTATCCGGTACTGGCCCTGAATCTACCATTTTTCGGTAGTCGTTCGGACAGTTATTCTTTACTCGCACGGATTCTACCTTTTCCCGGTACTGACACGGATTTTAACATTTTTCGATACTGGCCCTGAATCTACCGTTTTTCGGTAGTCGTTCGAACAGTTTTTCGTTACTCGCACGGATTCTAGCTTTTCCCGGTACTCGCCCTGAGTCTATCATTTTTCGGTACTGACCCTGAATCTACCATTTTTCGTTAGTTGTTCGGACAATTTTTCGTTACTCGCACGGATTCTAGCTTTTCCCGGTACTGACACGGATTCTAACATTTTTCGGTACTGGCCCTGAATCTACCATTTTTCATTAGTCTTTCGGACAGTTTTTCGTTACTCGCACGGATTCTAGCTTTTCCCGGTACTCGCCCTGATTCTATCATTTTCCGGTACCGACCCTGAATCTACCATTTTTCGGTAGTCGTTCGGACGATTTTTCGTTACTCGCACGGATTCTACCTTTTCCCGGTACTGACACGGATTCTAACATTTTTCGATACTGGCCCTGAATCTACCGTTTTTCGGTAGTCGTTCGGACAGTTTTTCGTTACTCGCACGGATTCTACCTTTTCCCGGTACTCGCCCTGATTCTATCATTTTCCGGTACTGACCCTGAATCTATCATTTTTCGGTAGTCATTCGGACAGTTTTTCGTTACTCGCACGGATTCTAGCTTTTCCCGGTACCGACCCTGATTCTATCATTTTCCGGTACCGACCCTGAATCTACTATTTTTCGGTAGTCGTTCGGACAGTTTTTCGTAACTCGCACGGATTCTAGCTTTTCCCAGTAGTCGCCCTGATTCTATCATTTTCCGGTACGGGCCCTGAATCTACCATTTTTCGGTAGTCATTCGGACAGTTTTTCGTTACTCGCACGGATTCTACCTTTTCCCGATACTGACACGGATTCTATCATTTTCCGATACTGGCCCTGAATCTACCATTTTTCGGTAGTCGTTCGGACAGTTATTCGTTACTCGCACGGCTTCTACCTTTTCCCGGTACTCGCCCTCATACTATCATTTTCCGGTACTGACCCTGAACCTAACATTTTTCGGTAGTCGTTCGGACAATTTTTCGATACTCGCACGGATTCTAGCTTTTCCCAGTACTCGCCCCGATTCTATCATTTTCCGGTACTGACCCTGAATCTAACATTTTTCGGTAGTCGGTCTCACAGTTTTTCGTTATTCGCACGGATTCTACCTTTTCCCGGTACTGACACGGATTTTAACATTTTTCGATACTGGCCCTGAATCTACCGTTTTTCGGTAGTCGTTCGAACAGTTTTTCGTTACTCGCACGGATTCTACCTTTTCCCGGTACTGAACCGATTCTATCATTTTCCGGTACTGGCCCTGAATCTACCATTTTACGGTAGTCGTTCGGACAGTTATTCGTTACTCGCACGGATTCTACCTTTTCCCGGTACTGACACGGATTTTAACATTTTTCGATACTGGCCCTGAATCTACCGTTTTTCGGTAGTCGTTCGAACAGTTTTTCGTTACTCGCACGGATTCTAGCTTTTCCCGGTACTCGCCCTGACTCTATCATTTTCCGGTACCGACCCTGAATCTACCATTTTTCGGTAGTCGTTCGGATAATTTTTCGTTACTCGCAGGGATTCTACCTTTTCCCGGTACTGACAAGGATTCTAACATTTTTCGAGACTGGCCCTGAATCTACCGTTTTTCGATAGTCGTTCGGACAGTTTTTCGTTACTTGCACGGATTCTACCTTTTCCCGGTACTCGCCCTGATTCTATCATTTTCCGGTACTGACCCTGAATCTACCATTTTTTGGTAGTCATTCGGATAGTTTTTCGTTACTCGCACGGATTCTACCTTTTCCCGATACTCACACGGATTCTATCATTTTCCGGTACTGGCCCTGAATCTACCATTTTTCGGTAGTCGTTCAGACAGTTATTCGTTACTCGCACGGATTCTACCTTTTCCCGGTACTGACACGGATTTTCACATTTTTCGATACTGGCCCTGAATCTACCGTTTTTCGGTAGTCGTTCGGACAGTTTTTCGTTACTCGCACGGATTCTAGCTTTTCCCGGTACTCGCCCTGAGTCTATCATTTTCCGGTACTGACCCTGAATCTACAATTTTTCGGTAGTCGTTCGGACAATTTTTTGTAACTCGCACGGATTCTACCTTTTCCCGGTACTGACACAGACACTATCATTTACCGGCACTGGCCCTGAATCTACATTTTTTCGGTAGTCGTTCGGACAGTTATTCGTTACTCGCACGGATTCTACCCTTTCCCGGTACTCGCCCTGATACTATTATTTTCCGGTACTGACCCTGAACCTAACATTTTTCGGTAGTCGTTCGGACAGTTTTTCGATACTCGCACGGATTCTAGCTTTTCCCAGTACTCGCCCTGATTCTATCATTTTCCAGTACGGGCCCTGAATCTACCATTTTTCGGTAGTCATTCGGACAGTTTTTCGTTACTCGCACGGATTCTACCTTTTCCCGGTACTGACACGGATTCTATCATTTTCCGGTACTGGCCCTGAATCTACCATTTTTCGGTAGTCGTTCGGACAGTTTTTCGTTACTCGCACGGATCCTACCTTTTCCCGGTATTGACACGGATTCTATCATTTTCCGGCACTGGGCCTGAATCTACCATTTTTCGGTAGTCGTTCGGACAGTTATTCGTTACTCGCACGGATTCTACCTTTTCCCGGTACTCGCCCTGAGTCTATCATTTTCCGGTCCTGACCCTGAATCTACAATTTTTCGGTAGTCGTTCGGACAATTTTTTGTAACTCGCACGGATTCTACCTTTTCCCGGTACTGACACGGTTTCTATCATTTTCCGGCACTGGTCCTGAATCTACCATTTTTCGGTAGTCGTTCGGACAGTTATTCGTTACTCGCACGGATTCCACATTTTCCCGGTACTCGCCCTGATACTATCATTTTCCCGGTACTCGCCCTGATACTATCATTTTCCGGTACTGACCCTGAACCTAACATTTTTCGGTAGTCGTTCGGACAATTTTTCGTTACTCGCACGGATTCTACCTTTTCCCGATACTCACACGGATTCTATCATTTTCCGGTACTGGCCCTGAATCTACCATTTTTCGGTAGTCGTTCAGACAGTTATTCGTTACTCGCACGGATTCTACCTTTTCCCGGTACTGACACGGATTTTAACATTTTTCGATACTGGCCCTGAATCTACCGTTTTTCGGTAGTCGTTCGGACAGTTTTTCGTTACTCGCACGGATTCTAGCTTTTCCCGGTACTCGCCCTGAGTCTATCATTTTCCGGTACTGACCCTGAATCTACAATTTTTCGGTAGTCGTTCGGACAATTTTTTGTAACTCGCACGGATTCTACCTTTTCCCGGTACTGACACGGACACTATCATTTTCCGGCACTGGCCCTGAATCTACATTTTTTCGGTAGTCGTTCGGACAGTTATTCGTTACTCGCACGGATTCTACCATTTCCCGGTACTCGCCCTGATACTATTATTTTCCGGTACTGACCCTGAACCAAACATTTTTCGGTAGTCGTTTGGACAGTTTTTCGATACTCGCATGGATTCTAGCTTTTCCCAGTACTCGCCCTGATTCTATCATTTTCCGGTACGGGCCCTGAATCTACCATTTTTCGGTAGTCATTCGGACAATTTTTCGTTACTCGCACGGATTCTACCTTTTCCCGGTACTGACACGGATTCTATCATTTTCCGGTACTAGCCTTGAATCTACCATTTTTCGGTAGTCGTTCAGACAGTTATTCGTTACTCGCACGGATTCTACCTTTTCCCGGTACTGACACGGATTCTATCATTTTCCGGTACTAGCCCTGAATCTACTATTTTTCGGTAGTCGTTCGGACAGTTTTTCGTTACTCGCACGGATCATACCTTTTCCCGGTACTCGCCCTGATTCTATCCTTTTCCGGTACTGACCCTGAATCTAACACTTTTCGGTAGTCGTTCGGACAATTTTTCGTTACTTGCACGGATTCTACCTTTTCCCGGTACTAACACGGATTTTAACATTTTTCGATACTGGCCCTGAATCTACCGTTTTTCGGTAGTAGTTCGGACAGTTTTTCGTTACTCGCACGGATTCTACCTTTTCCCGGTACGCGCCCTGATACTATCATTTTCCGGTACTGACCCTGAACCTAACATTTTTGGGTAGTCGTTCGGACAATTTTTCGTTACTCGCACGGATTCTACCTTTTCCCGGTACTGACACGGATTCTATCATTTTCCGGTAATGGCCCTGAATCTACCATTTTTCGGTAGTCGTTCGGACAGTTATTCGTTACTCGCACGGATCAAACCTTTTCCCGGTACTCGCCCTGATTCTACCCTTTTCCGGTACTGACCCTGAATCTAACACTTTTCGTTAGTCGTTCGGACAGTTTTTCGTTACTCGCACGGATTCTAGCATTTATCGATACTCGCCCTGAGTCTATCATTTTCCGGTACTGACCCTGAATCTACAATTTTTGGGTAGTCGTTCGGACTATTTTTCGTTACTCGCACGGATTCTACCTTTTCCCGGTACTGACACGGATTCTATCATTTTCCGGCACTGGCCCTCAATCTACCATTTTTCGGTAGTCGTTCGGACAGTTATTCGTTACTCGCACGGATTCTACCTTTTCCCGGTACTCGCCCTGATACTATCATTTTCCGGTACTGACCCTGAATCTAACGTTTTTCGGTAGTCGTTCGGACAGTTTTTCGATTCTCGCACGGATTCTAGCTTTTCCCGATACTCGCCCTGATTCTATCATTTTCAGGTACTCACCCCGAATCTACCATTTTTCGGTAGTCGTTCGGACAATTTTTCGTTACTCGCTCGGATTCTACCTTTTCCCGGTACTGAACCGATTCGATCATTTTCCGGTACTGGCCCTGAATCTACCATTTTACGGTAGTCGTTCGGACAGTTTTTCGTTACTCGCACGGATTCTAGCTTTTCCCGGTACTCGCCCTGATTCTATCATTTTTCGGTACTGGCCCTGAATCTACCATTTTTCGGTAGTCGTTCGGACAGTTATTCGTTACTCGCACGGATCCTACTTTTTCCCGGTACTCGCCCTGATTCTATCCTTTTCCGGTACTGACCCTGAATCTAACATTTTTCGGTAGTCGTTCGGACAGTTTTTCGTTACTGGCACGGATTCTACCTTTTCCCGGTACTCGCCCTGAGTCTATCATTTTCCGGTACTGACCCTGAATCTACCATTTTTCGGTAGTCGTTCGGACAGTTATTCGTTACTCGCACGGATTCTACTTTTTCCCGGTACTCGCCTTGATTCTATCCTTTTCCGGTACTGACCCTGAATCTAACATTTTTCGGTAGTCGTTCGGACAATTTTTTGTAACTCGCACGGATTCTACCTTTTCCCAGTACTGACACGGATTCTATCATTTTCCGGCACTGGCCCTGAATCTACCATTTTTCGGTAGTCGTTCGGACAGTTATTCGTTACTCGCACCGATTCTACCTTTTCCCGGTACTCGCCCTGATACTATCATTTTCCGGTACTGACCCTGAATCTAACATTTTTCAGTAGTCGTTCGGACAGTTTTTCGATACTCGCACGGATTCTACCTTTTCCCGGTATTCGCCCTGATTCTATCATTTTCCGGTACGGGCCCTGAATCTACCATTTTTCGGTAGTCTTTCGGACAGTTTTTCGTTACTCGCACGGATTCTACCTTTTCCCGGTACTGACACGGATTCTATCATTTTCCGGTACTAGCCTTGAATCTACCATTTTTCGGTAGTCGTCCAGACAGTTATTCGTTACTCGCACGGATTCTACCTTTTCCCGGTACTGACACAGATTCTATCATTTTCCGATACTGGCCCTGAATCTACCATTTTTCGGTAGTCGTTCGGACAGTTTCTCGTTACTCGCACGGATCATACCTTTTCCCGGTACTCGCCCTGATTCTATCCTTTTCCGGTACTGACCCTGAATCTAACACTTTTCGGTAGTCGTTCGGACAGTTTTTCGTTATTCGCACGGATTCTAGCTTTTCCCGATACTCGCCCTGAGTCTATCATTTTTCGGTACTGACCCTGAATCTACCATTTTTCGGTAGTCGTTCGGACAATTTTTCGTTACTCGCACGGATTCTACCTTTTCCCGGTACTGACACGGATTCTATCATTTTCCGGTACTGACTCTGAATCTACCATTTTTCGGTAGTCGTTCGGACAATTTTTCGTTACTCGCACGGATTCTACCTTTTCCCGGTACTGACACGGATTTTAACATTTTTCGATACTGGCCCTGAATCTACCGTTTTTCGGTAGTCGTTCGGACAGATTTTCGTTACTCGCACGGATTCTAGCTTTTCCCTGTACTCGCCCTGAGTCTATCATTTTCCGGTACTGACCCTGAATCTACAATTTTTCGGTAGTCGTTCGGACAATTTTTTGTAACTCGCACGGATTCTACCTTTTCCCGGTACTGACACGGATTCTATCATTTTCCGGCAATGGCCCTGAATCTACCATTGTTCGGTAGTCGTTCGGACAGTTATTCGTTACTCGCACGGATTCTACCTTTTCCCGGTACTCGCCCTGATACTATCATTTTCCGGTACTGACCCTGAACCTAACATTTGTCGGTAGTCATTCGGACAATTTTTCGTTACTCGCACGGATTCTACCTTTTCCCGGTACTGACACGGATTCTAACATTTTTCGGTACTGGCCCTGAATCTACCATTTCTCGGTAGTCTTTCGGACAGTTTTTCGTTACTCGCACGGATTCTAGCTTTACCCGGTACTCGCCCCGATTCTATCATTTTTCGGTACTGGCCCTGAATCTACCATTTTTCGGTAGTCGTTCGGACAGTTATTCGTTACTCGCACGGATCCTACCTTTTCCCGGTACTCGCCCTGATTCTATCCTTTTCCGGTACTGACCCTGAATCTACCATTTTTTGGTAGTCGTTCGGACAGTTTTTCGTTACTCGCACGGATTCTACCTTTTCCCGGTACTCGCCCTGAGTCTATCATTTTCCGGTACTGACCCTGAATCTACCATTTTTCGGTAGTCGTTCGGACAGTTATTCGTTACTCGCACGGATCCTACTTTTTCCCGGTACTCACCTTGATTCTATCCTTTTCCGGTACTGACCCTGAATCTAACATTTTTCGGTAGTCGTTCGGACAATTTTTTGTAACTCGCACGGATTCTACCTTTTCCCAGTACTGACACGGATTCTATCATTTTCCGGCACTGGCCCTGAATCTACCATTTTTCGGTAGTCGTTCGGACAGTTATTCGTTACTCGCACCGATTCTACCTTTTCCCGGTACTCGCCCTGATACTATCATTTTCCGGTACTGACCCTGAATCTAACATTTTTCGGTAGTCGTTCGGACAGTTTTTCGATACTCGCACGGATTCTACCTTTTCCCGGTACTCGCCCTGATTCTATCCTTTTCCGGTACTGACCCTGAATCTACCATTTTTCGGTAGTCGTTCGGACAGTTTTTCGTTACTCGCACGGATTCTACCTTTTCCCGGTACTCGCCCTGAGTCTATCATTTTCCGGTACTGACCCTGAATCTACAATTTTTCGGTAGTCTTTCGGACAATTTTTTGTAACTCGCACGGATTCTACCTTTTCCCGGTACTGACACGGATTCTATCATTTTCCGGCACTGGCCCTGAATCTACCATTTTTCGGTAGTCGTTCGGACAGTTATTCGTTACTCGCACGGATTCTAGCTTTTCCCGGTACTCGCCCTGATTCTATCATTTTCCGGTACTGACCCTGAATCTACCATTTTTCGGTAGTCGTTCGGACAATTTTTCGTTACTCGCTCGGATTCTACCTTTACCCCCGGTACTAAACCGATTCTATCATTTTCCGGTACTGGCCCTGAATCTACCATTTTACGGTAGTCGTTCGGACAGTTTTTCGTTACTCGCACGGATTCTAGCTTTTCCCGGTACTCGCCCTGATTCTATCATTTTCCGGTACTGACCCTGAATCTACCATTTTTCGATAGTCATTCGGACAGTTTTTCGTTACTCGCACGGATTCTTCCTTTTCCCGGTACTGACACGGATTCTATCATTTTCCGGTACTAGCCTTGAATCTACCATTTTTCGGTAGTCCTTCGGACAGTTATTCGTTACTCGCACGGATCAAACCATTTCCCGGTACTCGCCCTGATTCTATCCTTTTCCGGTACTGACCCTGAATCTAACACTTTTCGGTAGTCGTTCGGACAGTTTTTCGTTAGTCGCACGGATTCTAGCTTTTCCCGATACTCGCCCTGAGTCTATCATTTTCCGGTACTGACCCTGAATCTACAATTTTTCGGTAGTCGTTCGGACAATTTTTCGTTCCTCGCTCGGATTCTACCTTTTCCCGGTACTGACACGGATTCTAACATTTTTCGATACTGACCCTGAATCTACCGTTTTTCGGTAGTCGTTCGGACAGTTTTTCGTTACTCGCACGGATTCTAGCTTTTCCCGGTACTCGCCCTGATTCTATCATTTTCCGGTACTGACCCTGAATCTACAATTTTTCGGTTGTCGTTCGGACAATTTTTCATTACTCGCACGGATTCTACCTTTTCCCGGTACTGACACGAATTCTATCATTTTCCGGTACTGGCCCTGAATCTACCATTTTTCGGTAGTCCTTCGGACAGTTATTCGTTACTCGCACGGATCAAACCTTTTCCCGGTACTCGCCCTGATTCTATCCTTTTCCGGTACTGACCCTGAATCTAAGACTTTTCGGTAGTCGTTCGGACAGTTTTTCGTTACTCGCACGGATTCTAGCTTTTCCCGATACTCGCCCTGAGTCTATCATTTTCCTGTACTGACCCTGAATCTACAATTTTTCGGTAGTCGTTCGGACAATTTTTCGTTACTCGCACGGATTCTACCTTTTCCCGGTACTGACACGGATTTTAACATTTTTCGATACTGGCCCTGAATCTACCGTTTTTCGGTAGTCGTTCGGACAGATTTTCGTTACTCGCACGGATTCTAGCTTTTCCCTGTACTCGCCCTGAGTCTATCATTTTTCGGTACTGACCCTGAATCTACAATTTTTCGGTAGTCGTTCGGACAATTTTTTGTAACTCGCACGGATTCTTCCTTTTCCCGGTACTGACACGGATTCTATCATTTTCCGGCACTGGCCCTGAATCTACCATTTTTCGGTAGTCGTTCGGACAGTTATTCGTTACTCGCACGGATTCTACCTTTTCCCGGTACTCGCCCTGATACTATCATTTTCCGGTACTGACCCTGAACCTAACATTTTTCGGTAGTCGTTCGGACAATTTTTCGTTACTCGTACGGATTCTACCTTTTCCCGGTACTGACACGGATTCTATCATTTTCCGGTACTGACCCTGAATCTAACACTTTTCGGTAGTCGTTCGGACAGTTTTTCATTACTCGCACGGATTCTAGCTTTTCCCGATACTCGCCCTGAGTCTATCATTCTCCGGTACTGACCCTGAATCTACAATTTTTCGATAGTCGTTCGGACTATTTTTCGTTCCTCGCACGGATTCTACCTTTTCCCGGTACTGACACGGATTCTAACATTTTTCGGTACTGGCCCTGAATCTACCATTTTTCGGTAGTCTTTCGGACAGTTTTTCGTTACTCGCACGGATTCTAGCTTTTCCCGGTACTCGCCTTGATTCTATCATTTTTCGGTACTGGCCCTTAATCTACCATTTTTCGGTAGTCGTTCGGACAGTTATTCCTTACTCGCACGGATCCTACCTTTTCCCGGTACTCGCCCTGATTCTATCCTCTTCCGGTACTGACCCTGAATCTAACATTTTTCGGTAGTCGTTCGGACAGTTTTTCGTTACTCGCACGGATTCTAGCTTTTCCCGGTACTCGCCCTGATTCTATCATTTTTCGGTACTGACCCTGAATCTACAATTTTTCGGTAGTCGTTCGGACAATTTTTCGTTACTCGCACGGATTCTACCTTTTCCCGGTACTGACACGGATTCTATCATTTTCCGGTACTGGCCCTGAATCTACGATTTTTCGGTAGTCGTTCGGACAGTTATTCGTTACACGCACGGATTCTACCTTTTCCCGGTACTTGCCCTGATTCTATCATTTTCCGGTACTGACCCTGAATCTATCATTTTTCGGTAGTCGTTCGGACAGTTTTTCGTTACGCGCACGGATTCTAGCTTTTCCCGGTACTCGCCCTGATTCTATCATTTTGTGGTACTGATTACTACTCAAAAAGTGTTATTTGCTAGCTTCTAATTAATCCTTTTAAACACTTTTGAGTAGTAGTTAGTGCCTTTTAACCCAATTAGCATGTTAAGGCCCCTTTCAATCAATTCTAATCAAAATGTGTAAGTTTTGGTGTTTTTGTTAGTATTTTGATCACCAAAGCATTATGAGATTGAGGAGAGTTATATGGAATCCTTGGCAAGCAATAGGAAGCTCAGAGGCATGAAGAATCAAAGCTTTGAAGCTCTTTTGCCATAAGCAAAGTGGGAATGCAAGGGGAAGCAAAGAGGATCCAGCCGTGGAGCTCTCTTGATGACAGTCACTGCAGCCACTTTTGGAGCACTTCCTGGAGTCCAAATTATGCATACAATATGTCATTTGAAATCTTGGGAAGTCAACAATCCAATGCTTGAAACCGTGTGCAATTTGGAGCTGAGATGAGGAAGTTACAGCCTTTGCATGATAACTGCTCCAAGCTGAAGGAAGGAAGGCTTTAGAGTAGTGCTGCGGAATCAGCCATATGTTGCAAGATATTTCGCAGCACTTTAGCACAGTGCTATGGACTCCCCCTGAAGCTTCACGCCGCGATGGAAGCCAAGCACCACAAGATGGAAGTCAACTTTGTGAAGGTGATGAAGCAGCTGGCTGCTATGAAGAAATTTCGCAGCTCTTCTTATGCACCTGCGAAATTTCGCAGACCTCGCCTTTCACCTGCGAAGTGGTCCTGAGTGCTTCCCGATATTTGTAACCGACACTTGGAGATATTTTTCATTAGATTTTTTGTTGCCTAAATGCCCAAATTCTCCTTGTAAGTCACCAATGATAGTTTTCCTTAGCTTTTAAGTTAAGAATTTGGCAAAATATCAGGGTAATAGCTATCATTGTGATTTTTGTTTAAAGGGAGGCCGAGGAGCCTGTTCTGGGGTGTTCTGGTTGTTGAACCTTTTGTAAGTTCAAAAGAAAGAAATACAAAGAGCTTTAGCTCTTCACTACCTTACCTTCTCACTTCGTATTTTAATATTTTTACCAAGTTATGCACTCTCTGAGGAGCTTTCCCCAGAGAATGAGTAGCTAAGCTTTTTAGTTCCTTGGAGTTAAGGTTGCCGGGAAAGGTTCCCAGTGCAAGAATCAGAAGCTTTGTGGTTTCAGCTATGAATGAAGAGTAAGTGTGTCCCGTGAATGGTTTCTAATGTTTTTAGTTAACTTAAAACACCTTGGAGTCACCCGGGCCAACACTTGGTAAGGCAAGTGATCTCTAACCGTGGAGATGCACTAGTTTACCCCTTGCGAGCCTTTGGTAGGTGACTTGAAGGTAGGATTTTCTAGAATAGCCAACACTTGGTAAGCTTTTGGACTCCTAGGAGACATCCATTAGTTACCTCTTGCGAGCTTTTGACGGGTAATCCAAGGTTAAAGATCGCCTTGAATGGTAAAGGCTAGTGAGAGGCTCAAACCATTACAAGTTGCATCAGTGAGAGAATTAGAGCTGAAATCCAATTGAGGGATGCATTTATGCAGCACCTGTTAGAAAATTGACTTTATGTTAATTCTCCAATGTGAGGAATTGAACCAAGTGACCAGAGCTATGCTTTTGCATGAGGAACCTCCCCTGTATACCTGAATCTCCAAGGAATGCTTTTCTTCTTAAGTTATTTTCATCACTTGTTGTGTTGTTAATCTAAGTCCATACTTTTTTCAACCAAAGTTTGTGTTTTATTTCTTAAGCTAATCTTGAAATGAAACAACACCAATTCACTTTGAATTGGTATCATTTTCAACTTGAGTATCCTTCCCAGTGGAACGATCCTAGAGCCACTATGCTATAGTAGCTTTGTATTTGCTACCCTAGTTCATGGTGTTAGAGGTTAAAAATTTTGTTGATTACACCTGCCATCAAGGAGCACCAGCTGGACATACATCAGCTGAGACACCAATTAGGCATGAATCAAATGGCGCCGTTGCCGGGGAGGGTGTCAAGAATCAGTGATACTATTTCAGTGTACTTGTGATTTTCATCACAAGTGTGGTAAAGTTTCTTTAGCTTTATTAATTCTCATTATTTTCGTTTTACTAACTTATAATTTAAATTTAGCTTTTAAATTCAGCTTAGTTTTATTTTGTTTTTGTAGCTTTGTTGTCTTTTTGTTGTCCTGTATTTTCATTTTAGTTTCAAATAGTTGCTAGTTGTGTATGCCAAGGTGGATACGAGGCAGTAGAGGAAGGCTTGTTAGAATTGATTCACCTCATACTAAGGAATTGGAATTGAGCTTGAATATCATGGAAACTACTCCTGAAGATCAGCATAGTCACCAAGTTCGTCAAGACAATCTCAATGAATTTAGATCAATGAGGGATCGTATGCATCCACCTCGTATGAGTGCACCATCATGTATAATACCTCCTACAGAGCAGCTAGTGATCAGACCATATATTGTTCCACTTCTACCAACTTTCCATGGAATGGAAAGTGAGAATCCCTATGCACATATTAAGGAATTTGAAGATGTTTGTAATACATTCCAAGAGGGAGGAGCTTCAATTGATTTGATGAGGCTTAAGCTATTTCCTTTTACTTTAAAGGATAAAGCCAAAATTTGGCTTAATTCTTTAAGGCCAAGGAGTATCCGTACTTGGACTGACTTACAAGCTGAGTTCCTTAAGAAATTTTTCCCCACTCATAGAACAAATGGCTTGAAAAGGCAAATTTCAAATTTCTCAGCTAAAGAGAATGAGAAATTCTATGAGTGTTGGGAAAGATATATGGAAGCCATAAATGCATGCCCTCACCATGGTTTTGATACTTGGCTATTGGTGAGCTATTTTTATGATGGGATGTCATCCTCAATGAAGCAACTCCTGGAGACAATGTGTGGAGGAGATTTCATGAGCAAAAATCCGGAAGAAGCTATGGATTTCTTGAATTATGTAGCTGAAGTTTCAAGGGGATGGGATGAGCCAACCAAAGGAGAAGTGGGAAAAATGAAGTCTCAACTGAATGTTTTCAATGCTAAGGCTGGGATGTATACTTTGAAAGAAGAGGATGATACAAAAGCAAAGTTTGCAGCTGTGACAAGAAGATTGGAGGAGCTGGAATTGAAAAAAATGCATGAAGTGCAAGCTGTTGCTGAATCACCAGTGCAAGTGAAGCTTTGTCCTAATTGTCAATCCTATGAACATTTGGTGGACGAATGCCCTATAGTTTCAGCTGAAAGGGAAATGTTTGGAGAGCAAGCAAATGTTGTTGGACAGTTCAAGCCTAATAACAATGCTCCCTATGGAAATACTTACAACTCAAGTTGGAGGAATCATCCAAATTTTTCATGGAAGCCTAGAGCACCTCAGTACCAACAGCCGGATCAGCCATCTCAGCAATCTTCAAGTCTTAAACAAGCCATTCTGAATCTCAGCAAGGTAGTGGGAGACTTTGTTGGAGAACAAAAAGCCATCAATACTCAGCTTAATCAAAGAGTTGACAGAGTAGAAAATATTCTGAACAAAAGGATGGATGGAATGCAAAATGATATGACTCAAAGATTTGATAATCTTCAGTACTCAATATCAAGGCTCACAAATTTGAATACAGTGCAAGAAAAGGGAAGATTTCCTTCTCAACCCCACCAAAATCCCAAGGGTGTCCAAGAAGTGGAAAGCCATGAGGGGGAATCATCACAGATGAAAGATGTCAAAGCCTTGATCACTCTGAGGAGTGGAAAGAAAATTGAGCAGCCACCACCTAAGCCACCTGTTGAAGAAGAAGAGACAAAGAATGAGGAGGAAATGAAAGACAAAGAAGGAGAGATCAGTGATAAGAGAGAGGACAATGATTCAACAATGAATGCAAATCCAGAGAAGGAACTTCTGAAGGAAGAAAGGCTGAAGAAATCAACTTCTCCACCTTTTCCTCAAGCATTGCATGGGAAGAAGGGGGTTAGAAATGCAGCTGAAATCCTTGAAGTATTGAGACAAGTTAAAGTCAATATCCCACTGTTGGATATGATTAAGCAAGTCCCAACATATGCAAAATTCCTAAAGGACTTGTGTACTATCAAAAGAGGGTTGACTGTAACTAAGAAAGCCTTCTTGACTGAGCAAGTAAGTGCAATCTTACAGTGTAAATCTCCTTTGAAGTACAAAGATCCGGGAAGCCCTACCATTTCAGTCATGATTGGAGGAAAGGTAGTAGAGAAAGCTTTATTAGACTTGGGAGCTAGTGTGAATTTGCTTCCATATACTGTCTATAAGCAATTGGGGCTTGGTGAGTTGAAGCCAACAACAATCACTCTATCTCTAGCAGATAGATCAGTAAAAATTCCCAGAGGAGTGATTGAAGATGTCTTGGTTCAAGTTGATAATTTCTACTATCCAGTGGATTTTATTGTTCTTGATACGGATCCTACTGTTAAGGAAGCTAATTTAGTTCCTATCATCCTGGGAAGGCCATTCCTTGCTACTTCAAATGCAATCATCAACTGTAGGAATGGGCTCATGCAACTCACTTTTGGCAATATGACACTTGATCTCAATATCTTTTATATGTCTAAAAAGCAAATCATTCCGGAAGAAGAAGAGGGTCCAGAAGAAGTGTGTATTATTGATACTCTGGTTGAGGAACACTGTAATCAGAATGTGCAAGACAAGCTGAATGAAAGTTTTGAGGATTGTGAGGAAGGTGTGGCTGAACTTCCTAATGAACTTGCTACTTTACAAAGTTGGAGAAGGATAGAAGAAATTCTACCTTTGTTCAATGAAGAAGAGGAAGCAGATATTGAAAAAGAAATCCCAAAACTCAATTTGAAGCCTCTACCTGTGGAGTTGAAATACACATACCTTGAAGAAAACAACCAATGCCCTGTTGTAATATCTTCATCTCTGACCAATCATCAAGAGAAGTGTTTAATGGAAGTTCTCAAGAAGTGTAAGAAAGCAATAGGATGGCAAATATCTGATTTGAAAGGCATTAGTCCTTTAGTTTGCACACATCATATATATATGGAGGAGGAAGCTAAGCCAATTCGTCAATTTCAAAGAAGATTGAATCCTCATTTACAAGAGGTTGTGCGAGCTGAGGTGCTGAAGCTACTTCAAGCAGGTATTATCTACCCTATTTCAGATAGCTCTTGGGTGAGTCCTACTCAAGTGGTACCCAAGAAGTCAGGGGTCACTGTAGTTCAGAATGAAGAGGGGGAAGAAATCACTACACGTCTCACTTTAGGGTGGAGGGTGTGTATTGATTACAGAAAGTTGAATGCAGTAACCAGAAAAGATCATTTTCCATTGCCATTTATTGATCAAGTTTTGGAGAGAGTCTCTGGCCATCCTTTCTATTGTTTTTTGGATGGGTATTCAGGGTATTTTCAGATTGAAATTGCTGTGGAAGATCAGGAAAAAACTACTTTTACATGTCCATTTGGAACCTATGCTTATAGGAGAATGCCTTTTGGTTTATGTAATGCACCTGCAACTTTCCAAAGGTGTATGTTGAGTATCTTCAGTGATATGGTGGAAAGAATTATGGAGGTTTTCATGGATGACATCACCGTATATGGAGGTACATTTGAGGAATGTTTAGTCAATTTGGAAGCAGTTCTTCACAGATGCATTGAAAAAGACTTGGTGCTTAATTGGGAAAAATGTCATTTTATGGTACAGCAAGGAATTGTCCTTGGTCATATCATATGTGAAAAGGGCATTGAAGTTGATAAAGCAAAGGTGGAGCTTATTTCCAAATTGCCATCCCCAACAACTGTAAAAGGAGTAAGGCAGTTCCTTGGCCATGCAGGTTTCTATAGGAGGTTTATAAAAGATTTTTCAAAGCTTTCCAAACCTCTTTGTGAGCTTTTAGCTAAGGATGCTAAGTTTGTATGGGATGAAAGATGTCAAGATAGCTTTGATCAACTGAAGAAATTTTTGACAACAACTCCAATAGTGAGAGCCCCTAACTGGCAATTACCTTTTGAACTAATGTGTGATGCCAGTGACCTTGCTATAGGAGCTGTACTTGGTCAAAGAGAAGATGGGAAGCCCTATGTGATCTACTATGCAAGTAAAACATTGAATGAAGCCCAAAGGAATTACACAACTACAGAAAAGGAATTGTTAGCTGTGGTATTTGCCTTGGACAAATTTCGTGCTTATTTGGTAGGGTCTTTCATCATTGTTTTTACTGACCATTCAGCCTTGAAGTATCTATTGACAAAGCAAGATGCAAAAGCAAGGTTGATAAGATGGATTCTTTTGTTACAAGAATTCGATCTTCAAATTAGAGATAAGAAAGGAGTGGAGAATGTGGTAGCTGACCATCTCTCAAGGTTAGCTATAGCACATAATTCTCATTCCTTGCCTATTAATGATGAATTTCCTGAGGAATCACTTATGTTCCTAGTCAAAACTCCTTGGTATGCTCATGTGGCTAATTATTTAGTCACTGGTGAAATTCCAAGTGAGTGGAATGCACAGGACAGGAAGCACTTCTTTGCAAAAATCCATGCTTATTATTGGGAAGAGCCTTTCCTTTTTAAATATTGTGCAGATCAGATTATAAGGAAGTGTGTGCCTGAGGAAGAGCAACAAGGAATTCTAATCCATTGTCATGAGAATGCATGTGGAGGTCACTTTGCCTCTCAGAAAATAGCTATGAAGGTGTTGCAATCAGGCTTTACTTGGCCATCTTTGTTCAAAGATGCCCACATCATGAGTAGAAATTGTGATAGATGCCAAAGGCTTGGCAAGTTGACAAAAAGAAATCAAATGCCCATGAACCCTATACTGATAGTTGAATTATTTGATGTGTGGGGCATTGACTTTATGGGACCTTTTCCAATGTCTTTTGGTAATTCTTACATCCTGGTGGGGGTAGATTATGTCTCTAAGTGGGTTGAGGCAATCCCCTGTAAGCAAAATGATCATAAAGTGGTTCTCAAGTTTTTGAAAGAGAACATTTTTGCAAGATTTGGGGTGCCCAAAGCTATAATCAGTGATGGAGGTTCTCATTTTTGCAATAAGCCTTTTGAAGGTTTGTTAGCCAAGTATGGAGTGAAGCATAAGGTAGCTACACCTTATCATCCACAGACTTCTGGCCAAGTTGAGCTAGCAAACAGGGAGATAAAGAACATACTGATGAAAGTGGTGAATACAAGCAGGAAGGATTGGTCTGTTAAGCTTCATGACTCATTGTGGGCCTATAGAACAGCTTATAAGACTATTCTTGGCATGTCCCCCTATCGTCTTGTCTATGGTAAAGTTTGTCATCTCCCTGTGGAAGTTGAATACAAAGCTTGGTGGGCAATCAAAAAGCTGAATATGGATTTGATTAGGGCTGGGGCAAAAAGGTGCTTAGACCTTAATGAGATGGAGGAATTGAGAAATGATGCTTATATCAACTCCAAAGTTGCAAAACAAAGGATGAAGAAGTGGCATGACCAACTGATTTCTACTAAGGAATTTCAAAAAGGCCAAAGAGTTTTACTCTATGACACAAGACTTCATATTTTTCCTGGAAAGCTCAAGTCCAAGTGGATTGGTCCATTCATTATCCATCAAGTACTTAATCATGGAGTAGTGGAATTATTGAATTCCGATGGCAAGGAAACCTTTAAAGTTAATGGATATCGTCTCAAGCCATATATGGAGCCGTTCAAATCAGACAAGGAGGAGATCAACCTCCTTGAGCCTCAAAAAGCTTAAACAAAGAAGGGTTTGCTGGACTTGGTTTTACCAAAGTCCAAAATTTTTGTAAATTCTGTAATTTTAAAGTAATATTTTTACTTTTGATCTTAGTTTTTGATCTTAAATTGTATGTTTTTGTGTAATTTCATCTGTTTGAATAATTTCAGATGGGAAGAATTGTAAAGGAAAAAATCGGGAAGAAATTGGAGCCGAAACAGAGCTGAAACAGAGCAAAAACAGGGGAGAATAAGAGCTCTGCGAGATTTCGCAGCCAAAGAGGATTTCTCTGCGAAAATGGTTTTTTGTTGCGAAACCACTTCGCAACACTTTTAAGCCCTCTGCGAACGATTTCGCAGCTGCGAAACCGGTCTTTGGCACACGAGTGCCACTTCGCAGCACAGGAACCCTCGTTTCGCAGCTGCGAAATGCTCTGCGAACCACAAAGGCCTAAAAAACGCCATTCCGCAGCGATTTCTCAGCGCTTTCTCTCTTGCGAAGGATGTTCCGCAATTGCGAAACCGGTGTTTGGCACACGAGCGCCATTCCGCAGCACAGTGACTTCAATTTCGCAGCTGCGAAGTGAGCTGCGAAAGCGATTTTTGAATCCGAAACGCCCAATTTCGCTGCGAAGCCGTTTTTCTTCTGCGAAACCCCAAATGACCATTCATATTCTTGTAACCGTTATAAATACCGGTCATTTGGGCTGCGAATCCATTTCAGAAAAGGGGAAAAATCGCAGTGGCAGACCGTTCGTCTTCTCTCCATAGTCCGACACCGCCTGCGAAGCTTCCAGCAATCCAGCCGCCGCCTGCTGAGCCCCAAATTCCATCCGAACCAGCTTCGGAAGCAGTAATCAGGCAGCCAATTCTAGCTCAGCCTCCAATTGAGGGCAATTTGGATTGCCGAGACCGGCCATTCCATTCGGAGCTATGCTTTGACATAGCTGCTTTCCAGTTGCACCCGGAGCTTGAAGAAACGTTCCAACTGCTGCGAAGATATCGAATGGAGCAATTTCTGACCCCGCGAGACTTCTTCTACCCCAGAATAGCAATGGATTTCTATCAATCCATGACTACTCGACAGGTCAGGGATCCTACCTCAATTCATTTCGTTATTGATGGTAGGCATGGTATCTTGGGGGCTCGGCAAATAGCTGAAGCTTTGAACATTCCATATGAGCCCAGTCATTTCGATGACTTTAGAGCTTGGGCCAATCCATCTTAGCTGGAGATGGTGCATGTTTTGTCTGGAGGAGCATCCAGAAACCCGTATCTGCTGAGGGGGGAACTGCCCCCAAAGATGTTCCTTATTGATGCCCTGTTGAGGCATAGTATCTATCCCCTTCAACATTGGACTCAGAGAAGGGGAATTATGTTGGAGACCCTGTATAAAATGTCAGAGGGCTATTATTTTGGCCCTCACCACTTGATCCTGGCAGCCCTTCTCTATTTTGAAGAGAAGGTGCATAGAAAAAAAATTGCAAAGGGCTGATTCCATCCCTCTTCTCTTCCCACGACTGTTGTGCCAAATCCTTGAGCACTTGGGATACCCAGCAGAGCCTCAGTAGGAGCAAAAGAGGATCTGTACAGATGTTTTTACTTTTGAAAAATGGAGCAGCATGACAGCTTACAAGGTGGAGCAACAAGAACTTCCACAGCCAGTTCAGGCTCTACCTGCCAGGAGAGTATCCCCACGCCTCATACCTGAGGGTATGCCTGCAGCCTCTCCCTCCAAGACCAGTGCATCTCCAGTTCCTCCAGCAGCCCCTGCTTCAGCACAGCCTTCCACATCAGCCGAGCCTAGGATGGCCATCCCTATTTCTGAGTATAGGGATCTATGCCAGGCATTGGAGACATTGACAGCCTCTCAGAGCAGACTTGCTCAAGAGATGGCAACTTTAAGATCTCACCAGCAGCAGATGATGGCTACTCAGGCTCAGCATACTTTCATTCTGAGGCAGCTTCAGCAACATCTTGGCCTCCCATCAGCTGATGAGCAGGCCACTCCTACCACCATAGAGCCCAATGCCCCTCATCAGTCAGCCACTCCAGAGGCAGAGCCATCTTCATAGGCTTTCAGCTTTAGCACTACCCTCCTCTGAACATTTCTATATTTTTGATATATTACTATTTTGTATTTTGTTTTAGTTAGTCTTTTATGAAATCTCCTACATTTTGATAATATTTGTGGAGATTCTTTGGATTGTTGTATTACTCCCTTTTTCTAGCTGTTCACAAATGAGTAAAGTAATACAAAATCTAATTTTTGTTGTTAACTCTTAGCATCAATTTACTCTTACTCCCTTTGCTCACATCGTTTATTCTTTTTGAAACATGTGGTTTCTCCATTCAATATTCGAAATTGAAATCGATCATGAGGTACCACTTCCTCCCTTTATTTTTCGATCACCCATATCACATTGAGGACAATGCTCAGCTCGGTTGGGGGGGGTGAAATGAGGAAGGAAGTTTGCTAAGTTGAAGGAAGTATGCTAAGTTATTTTGATATTTTAGCTTTGTCTAGTAAAATAGTTATGTTATTTTGATAATTCAGTTGTGCCTAGTAATTTAGTTGTAGTTTTTGCTTGTTACTATAATCTCCATGGATTTTGAGGAAAAATTTTCGAATTAAAATAGGAGAAACTGAACTGTTGCTTTTCATCTAACTTAGAGTTTGGATTATGCTTGCTAAAGTGGTTCAATTGTTGAAACTTCTATTGAAATCAAGTTTAGCCCTTCCACTTTAAGCTTATCACACACTGTGCACAATAGATTCCTTTTATAAGATGAGAAACTATTTCCCCCTTGACTTAGAAAATTTTGGGACTTGGTATCTTTGACCTCATTTTAATGATATTGAGACACCCTATGAAAGGCCAATGAGCCTTTGAAAAAAAGAAAGAAAGCAAAGTGTTTGCTTGCCTTGAAACCTGAGCAAGGTCTGAAAGGGTATATGGTGAAAACCTTTTAAACCTGGTGCCCTAAGCCTTCAGTGGTTGGGAGTCACCGGCCTCAATGCTCGTTACAAGGGTGGATAGGTGGAGTTAGCATTTGGTAGGCAAAAAGGGTATATGAAAAAGTCCGGGGCGAAATCTGAGGAGTTAGTGGTTGAAAAATCCTTAAAGCTTGATGCCCTAAACCTTAATTGGTTGGGAGTCATCGATGGACCCCCGTTACATGGACAAAACAGAAAAGAATGCCCCTTAAGCCTGCCCCTTTAAAAAAAAAAAAAAAAAAAAAAAAAAAAAAAAAAAAAAAAAAAAAAAAAAAAGAAAAGTGTGTTCTCTGTTTATTGAATTTGGTCAGTTTGCTAAAGTGTTGAAAAGAGATAGGTTGGGGGGAGAGATTAGTTTAGCATGCTATATTCGGAAGCTATCATCTTACACTTAGTTTTTTGTGGAAGAATAAAGTTTGGTTCTTTGGAAGTGAAAATGGTTTTAAAACTTCAATTTGCATAATGCATTCCCTTGATCAGTGGTATTTAGCAAGGTTTTTGATTTCTCTTATTGAAATTTGAAGTTATAGTTCTTTAATATTCCATGTGAGAGTTTTGTCAGTCATGCCACTTAAATATTTTTTGGAAGTGATTAGCATGATTTGTAAATTATGGTAATTTTGTTTTGTTTTTCTCTCCTTCATTGCTAAGGGACTAGCAATATGTCGGTTGGGGGGAGTGATTACTACTCAAAAAGTGTTATTTGCTAGCTTCTAATTAATCCTTTTAAACACTTTTGAGTAGTAGTTAGTGCATTTTAACCCAATTAGCATGTTAAGGCCCCTTTCAATCAATTCTAATCAAAATGTGTAAGTTTTGGTGTTTTTGTTAGTATTTTGATCACCAAAGCATTATGAGATTGAGGAGAGTTATATGGAATCCTTGGCAAGCAATAGGAAGCTCAGAGGCATGAAGAATCAAAGCTTTGAAGCTCTTTTGCCATAAGCAAAGTGGGAATGCAAGGGGAAGCAAAGAGGATCCAGCCGTGGAGCTCTCTTGATGACAGTCACTGTAGCCACTTTTGGAGCACTTCCTGGAGTCCAAATTATGCATACAATATGTCATTTGAAATCTTGGGAAGTCAACAATCCAATGCTTCAAACCGTGTGCAATTTGGAGCTGAGATGAGGAAGTTACAGCCTTTGCATGATAACTGCTCCAAGCTGAAGGAAGGAAGGCTTCAGAGTAGTGCTGCGGAATCAACCATATGTTGCAAGATATTTCGCAGCACTTTAGCACAGTGCTATGGACTCCCCCTGAAGCTTCACGCCGCGATGGAAGCCAAGCACCACAAGATGGAAGTCAACTTTGTGAAGGTGATGAAGCAGCTGGCTGCTATGAAGAAATTTCGCAGCTCTTCTTATGCACCTGCGAAATTTCGCAGACCTCGCCTTTCACATGCGAAGTGGTCCTGAGTGCTTCCCGATATTTGTAACCGACACTTGGAGATATTTTTCATTAGATTTTTTGTTGCCTAAATGCCCAAATTCTCCTTGTAAGTCACCAATGATAGTTTTCCTTAGCTTTTAAGTTGGGAATTTGGCAAAATATCAGGGTAATAGCTATCATTGTGATTTTTGTTTAAAGGGAGGCCGAGGAGCCTGTTCTGGGGTGTTCTGGTTGTTGAACCTTTTGTAAGTTCAAAAGAAAGAAATACAAAGAGCTTTAGCTCTTCACTACCTTACCTTCTCACTTCGTATTTTAATATTTTTACCAAGTTATGCACTCTCTGAGGAGCTTTCCCCAGAGAATGAGTAGCTAAGCTTTTTAGTTCCTTGGAGTTAAGGTTGCCGGGAAAGGTTCCGAGTGCAAGAATCAGAAGCTTTGTGGTTTCAGCTATGAATGAAGAGTAAGTGTGTCCCGTGAATGGTTTCTAATGTTTTTAGTTAACTTAAAACACCTTGGAGTCACCCACTTGGTAAGGCAAGTGATCTCTAACCGTGGAGATGCACTAGTTTACCCCTTGCGAGCCTTTGGTAGGTGACTTGAAGGTAGGATTTTCTAGAATAGCCAACACTTGGTAAGCTTTTGGACTCCTAGGAGACATCCATTAGTTACCTCTTGCGAGCTTTTTGACGGGTAATCCAAGGTTAAAGATCGCCTTGAATGGTAAAGGCTAGTGAGAGGCTCAAACCATTACAAGTTGCATCAGTGAGAGAATTAGAGCTGAAATCCAATTGAGGGATGCATTTATGCAGCACCTGTTAGAAAATTGACTTTATGTTAATTCTCTAATGTGAGGAATTGAACCAAGTGATCGGAGCTATGCTTTTGCATGAGGAACCTCCCCTGTATACCTGAATCTCCAAGGAATGCTTTTCTTCTTAAGTTATTTTCATCACTTGTTGTGTTGTTAATCTAAGTCCATACTTTTTTCAACCAAAGTTTGTGTTTTATTTCTTAAGCTAATCTTGAAATGAAACAACACCAATTCACTTTGAATTGGTATCATTTTCAACTTGAGTATCCTTCCCAGTGGAACGATCCTAGAGCCACTATGCTATAGTAGCTTTGTATTTGCTACCCTAGTTCATGGTGTTATAGGTTAAAAATTTTGTTGATTACACCTGCCATCAAGGAGCACCAGCTGGACATACATCAGCTGAGACACCAATTAGGCATGAATCAGGTACTGACCCTGAATCTACAATTTTTCGGTAGTCGTTCGGACAATTTTTCGTTACTCGCACGGATTCTACCTTTTCCCGGTACTGACACGGATTCTATCATTTTCCGGCACTGGCCCTAAATCTACGATTTTTCGGTAGTCGTTCAGACAGTTATTCGTTACTCGCACGGATTCTACCTTTTCCCGGTACTCGCCCTGATTCTATCATTTTCCGGTACTGACCCTAAATCTAAAATTTTTCGGTAGTCGTTCGGATAGTTTTTCGATACTCGCACGGATTCTACCTTTTCCCGGTACTAGCCCTGATTCTATCATTTTCCGGTACTGACCCTAAATCTAACATTTTTCGGTAGTCGTTCTGAGAGTTTTTCGATACTCGCACGAATTCTAGCTTTTCCCGGTACTCGCCCTGATTCTATCATTTTTCGGTACTGGGCCTGAATCTACCATTTTTCGGTAGTCATTCGGACAGTTTTTCGTTACTCGCACGGATTCTACCTTTTCCCGGTACTGACACGGATTCTATCATTTTCCGGTACTGCCCTGAATCTACGATTTTTCGGTAGTCATTCGGACAGTTATTCGTTACACGCACGGATTCTACCTTTTCCCGGTACTCGCCCTGATTCTATCATTTTCCGGTACTGACCCTGAATCTAACATTTTTCGGTAGTCGTTCGGACAGTTTTTCGTTACTCGCACGGATTCTGGCTTTTCCCGGTACTCGCCCTGATTCTATCATTTTTCGGTACTAACCCTGAATCTAACATTTTTCGGTAGTCGTTCGGACAATTTTTCGTTACTCGCACGGATTCTAGCTTTTCCCGGTACTCGCCCTGATTCTATCATTTTTCGGTACTGACCCTGAATCTACAATTTTTCGGTAGTCGTTCGGACAATTTTTCGTTACTCGCACGGATTCTACCTTTTCCCGGTACTGACACGGATTCTATCATTTTCCGGTACTGGCCCTGAATCTACCATTTTTCGGTAGTCGTTCGGACAGTTATTCGTTACTCGCACAGATTCTACCTTTTCCCGGTACTCGCCCTGATTCTATCATTTTTCGGTACTGACCCTGAATCTACAATTTTTCGGTAGTCGTTCGGAAAATTTTTCGTTACTCGCACGGATTCTACCTTTTCCCGGTACTGACACGGATTCTATCATTTTCCGGTACTGGCCCTGAATCTACGATTTTTCGGTAGTCGTTCGGACAGTTATTCGTTACTCGCACGGATTCTACCTTTTCCCGGTACTTGCCCTGATTCTATCATTTTCCGGTACTGACCCTGAATCTAACATTTTTCGGTAGTCGTTCTGATAGTTTTTCGATACTCGCACGGATTCTAGCTTTTCCCGGTACTCGCCCTGATTCTATCATTTTTTGGTACTGGGCCTGAATATACCATTTTTCGGTAGTCATTCGGACAGTTTTTCGTTACTCGCACGGATTCTACCTTTTCCCGGTACTGACACGGATTCTATCATTTTCCGGTACTGGCCCTGAATCTACGATTTTTCGGTAGTCATTCGGACAGTTATTCGTTACACGCACGGATTCTACCTTTTCCCGGTACTCGCCCTGATTCTATCATTTTCCGGTATTGACCCTGAATCTAACATTTTTCGGTAGTCGTTCGGACAGTTTTTCGTTACTCGCACGGATTCTGGCTTTTCCCGGTACTCGCCCTGATTCAATCATTTTCCGGTACTAACCCTGAATCTAACATTTTTCGGTAGTCGTTCGGAAAATTTTTCGTTACTCGCACAGATTCTAGCTTTTCCCGGTACTCGCCCTGATTCTATAATTTTTCGGTACTGACCCTGAATCTACAATTTTTCGGTAGTCGTTCAGACAATTTTTCGTTACTCGCACGGATTCTAGCTTTTCCCGGTACTCGCTTTGATTCTATCATTTTTCGGTACTGACCCTGAATCTACAATTTTTCGGTAGTCGTTCGGACAATTTTTCGTTACTCGCACGGATTCTACCTTTTCCCGGTACTGACACGGATTCTATCATTTTCCGGTACTGACCCTGAATCTAACATTTTTCGGTAGTCGTTCGGACAGTTTTCGTTACTTGCACGAATTCTAGCTTTTCTCGGTACTTGCCCTGAGTCTATCATTTTCCGGTACTGGCCCTGACTCTACCATTTTTCGGTAGTCGTTCGGACAGTTTTTCATTACTCGCAGGGATTCTAGCTTTTCTCGGTACTCGCCCTGAGTCTATCATTTTTCGGTACTGGGCCTGAATCTACCATTTTTCGGTAGTCATTCGGACAGTTTTTCGTTACTCGCACGGATTCTACCTTTTCCCAGTACTGACACGGATTCTATCATTTTCCGGTACTGGCCCTGAATCTACGATTTTTCGGTAGTCATTCGGACAGTTATTCGTTACACGCACGGATTCTACCTTTTCCCGGTACTCGCCCTGATTCTATCATTTTCCGGTACTGACCCTGAATCTAACATTTTTCGGTAGTCATTCGGACAGTTTTTCGTTACTCGCACGGATTCTGGCTTTTCCCGGTACTCGCCCTGATTCTATCATTTTCCGGTACTAACCCTGAATCTAACATTTTTCGGTAGTCGTTCGGACAATTTTTCATTACTCGCACGGATTCTAGCTTTTCCCGGTACTCGCCCTGATTCTATCATTTTTCGGTACTGGGCCTGAATCTACCATTTTTCGGTAGTCATTCGGACAGTTTTTCGTTACTCGCACGGATTCTACCTTTTCCCGGTACTGACACGGATTCTATCATTTTTCGGTACTGGCCCCGAATCTACGATTTTTCGGTAGTCATACGGACAGTTTTTCGTTACTCGCACGGATTCTACCTTTTCCCGGTACTGACACGGATTCTATCATTTTCCGGTACTGGCCCTGACTCTACGATTTTTCGGTAGTCATTCGGACAGTTTTTCGTTACTCGCACGGATTCTACCTTTTCCCGGTACTGACACGGATTCTATCATTTTCCGGTACTGGCCCTGAATCTACGATTTTTCGGTAGTCATTCGGACAGTTTTTCGTTACTCGCACGGATTCTACCTTTTCCCGGTACTGACACGGATTCTATCATTTTCCGGTACTGGCCCTGAATCTACGATTTTTCGGTAGTCATTCGGACAGTTTTTCGTTACTCGCACGGATTCTACCTTTTCCCGGTACTGACACGGATTCTATCATTTTCCGGTACTGGCCTTGAATCTACCATTTTTCGGTAGTCGTTCGGACAGTTATTCGTTACTCGCACGGATTCTACCTTTTCCCGGTTACTCGCCCTGATTCTATCATTTTCCGGTACTGACCCTGAATCTACAATTTTTCGGTAGTCGTTCGGACAATTTTTCGTTACTCGTGCGAATTCTACCTTTTCCCGGTACTGACACGGATTCTATCATTTTCCGGTACTGGCCCTGAATCTACCATTTTTCGGTAGTCGTTCGGACAGTTATTCGTTACTCGCACGGATTCTACCTTTTCCCGGTTACTCGCCCTGATTCTATCATTTTCCGGTACTGACCCTGAATCTACAATTTTTCGGTAGTCGTTCGGACAATTTTTCGTTACTCGTGCGAATTCTACCTTTTCCCGGTACTGACACGGATTCTATCATTTTCCGGTACTGGCCCTGAATCTACCATTTTTCGGTAGTCGTTCGGACAGTTATTCGTTACTCGCACGGATTCTACATTTTCCCGGTACTCGCCCTGATTCTATCATTTTCCGGTACTGACCCTAAATCAAACATTTTTCGGTAGTCGTTCGGATAGTTTTTCGATACTCGCACGGATTCTAGCTTTTCCCGGTACTCGCCCTGATTCTATCATTTTTCGGTACTAGGCCTGAATCTACCATTTTTCGGTAGTCATTCGGACAGTTTTTCGTTACTCGCACGGATTCTACCTTTTCCCGGTACTGACACGGATTCTATCATTTTCCGGGTACTGGCCCTGAATCTACGATTTTTCGGTAGTCATTCGGACAGTTTTTCGTTACTCGCACGGATTCTACCTTATCCCGGTACTGACGCGGATTCTATCATTTTCCGGTACTGGCCTTGAATCTACCATTTTTCGGTAGTCGTTCGGACAGTTATTCGTTACTCGCACGGATTCTACCTTTTACCGGTTACTCGCCCTGAATCTATCATTTTCCGGTACTGACCCTGAATCTACAATTTTTCGGTAGTCGTTCGGACAATTTTTCGTTACTCGCGCGGATTCTACCTTTTCCCGGTACTCGCCCTGATTCTATCATTTTTCGGTACTACGCCTGAATCTACCATTTTTCGGTAGTCGTTCGGACAGTTATTCGTTACTCGCGCGGATTCTACCTTTTCCCGGTACTCGCCCTGATTCTATCATTTTTCGGTACTGACCCTGAATCTACAATTTTTCGGTAATCGTTCGGACAATTTTTCGTTACACGCCCGGATTCTACCTTTTCCCGGTACTGACACGGATTCTATCATTTTCCGGTACTGGCCCTAAATCTACCATTTTTCGGTAGTCGTTCGGACAGTTTTTCGTTACTCGCACGGATTCTGGCTTTTCCCGGTACTCGCCCTGATTCTATCATTTTCCGGTACTAACCCTGAATCTACCATTTTTCGGTAGTCGTTCGGACAGTTTTTCGTTACTCGCACGGATTCTACCTTTTCCCGGTACTCGCC
The DNA here is from genome assembly GCA_945999865.1 of Vitis cinerea var. helleri x Vitis rupestris. NCBI lineage: Eukaryota > Viridiplantae > Streptophyta > Magnoliopsida > Vitales > Vitaceae > Vitis > Vitis cinerea var. helleri x Vitis rupestris. The sequence continues at coordinate 5,096 of CAMFYI010000254.1, read as the reverse complement.
CTGAGTCTATCATTTTCCGGTACTGACCCTGAATCTACAATTTTTCGGTAGTCTTTCGGACAATTTTTTGTAACTCGCACGGATTCTACCTTTTCCCGGTACTGACACGGATTCTATCATTTTCCGGCACTGGCCCTGAATCTACCATTTTTCGGTAGTCGTTCGGACAGTTATTCGTTACTCGCACGGATTCTAGCTTTTCCCGGTACTCGCCCTGATTCTATCATTTTCCGGTACTGACCCTGAATCTACCATTTTTCGGTAGTCGTTCGGACAGTTTTTCGTTACTCGCACGGATTCTACCTTTTCCCGGTACTCGCCCTGATTCTATCATTTTCCGGTACTGACCCTAAATCTCACATTTTTCGGTAGTCGTTCGGATAGTTTATCGATACTCGCACGGATTCTAGCTTTTCCCGGTACTCGCCCTGAGTCTATCATTTTCCGGTACTGACCCTGAATCTACAATTTTTCGGTAGTCTTTCGGACAATTTTTTGTAACTCGCCCGGATTCTACCTTTTCCCGGTACTGACACGGATTCTATCATTTTCCGGTACTCGCCCTGAATCTATGATTTTTCGGTAGTCATTCGGACAGTTATTCATTACTCGCACGGATTCTACCTTTTCCCAGTACTCGCCCTGATTCTATCATTTTCCGGTACTGACCCTAAATCTAAAATTTTTCGTTAGTCGTTCGGACATTTTTTCGTTACTCGCACGGATTCTACCTTTTCCCGGTACTCGCCCTGATTCAATCATTTTCCGGTACTGACCCTAAATCTAACATTTTTCGGTAGTCGTTTGGATAGTTTTTCGATACTCGCACGGATTCTAGCTTTTCCCGGTACTCGCCCTGATTCTATCATTTTCCAGTACTGGCCCTGAATCTACCATTTTTCGGTTGTCGTTCGGACAGTTTTTCGTTACTCGCACGGATTCTACCTTTTCCCGGTACTCGCCCTGATTCTATCATTTTCCGGTACTAACCCTAAATCTAACATTTTTCGGTAGTCGTTCGGATACGTTTTCGATTCTCGCACGGATTCTAGCTTTTCCCAGTACTCGCCCTGATTCTATCATTTTTCGGTACTGGGCCTAAACCTACCATTTTTCGGTAGTCATTCGGACAGTTTTTCGTTACTCGCACGGATTCTACCTTTTCCCGGTACTGACACGGATTCTATCATTTTCCGGTACTGGCCCTGAATCTACGATTTTTCGGTAGTCATTCGGACAGTTTTTCGTTACTCGCACGGATTCTACCTTTTCCCGGTACTAACACGGATTCTATCATTTTTCGGTACTGGCCTTGAATCTACCATTTTTCGGTAGTCGTTCGGACAGTTATTCGTTACACGCACGGATTCTACCTTTTCCCGGTACTCGCCCTGATTCTATCATTTTCCGGTACTGGCCTTGAATCTAACATTTATCGGTAGTCGTTCGGACAGTTTTTCGTTACTCGCACGAATTCTAGCTTTTCTCGGTACTCGCCCTGAGTCTATCATTTTCCGGTACTGGCCCTGAATCTACCATTTTTCGGTAGTCGTTCGGACAGTTTTTCGACACTCGCACGGATTCTAGCTTTTCCCGGTACTCGCCCTGATTCTATCATTTTCCGGTACGGGCCCTGAATCTACCATTTTTCGTTAGTCGTTCGGACAGTTTTTCGTTACTCGCACGGATTCTACCTTTTCCCGGTACTCGCCCTGATTCAATCATTTTCCGGTACTGACCCTAAATCTAACATTTTTCGGTAGTCGTTTGTATAGTTTTTCGATACTCGCACGGATTCTAGCTTTTCCCGGTACTCGCCCTGATTCTATCATTTTCCAGTACTGGCCCTGAATCTACCATTTTTCGGTAGTCGTTCGGACAGTTTTTCGTTACTCGCACGGATTCTACCTTTTCCCGGTACTCGCCCTGATTCTATCATTTTCCGGTACTGACCCTAAATCTAACATTTTTCGGTAGTCGTTCGGATAGTTTTTCGATACTCGCACGGATTCTAGCTTTTCCCGGTACTCGCCCTGATTCTATCATTTTCCGGTACGGGCCCTGAATCTACCATTTTTCGTTAGTCGTTCGGACAGTTTTTCGTTACTCGCACGGATTCTACCTTTTCCCGGTACTCGCCCTGATTCAATCATTTTCCGGTACTGACCCTAAATCTAACATTTTTCGGTAGTCGTTTGTATAGTTTTTCGATACTCGCACGGATTCTAGCTTTTCCCGGTACTCGCCCTGATTCTATCATTTTCCAGTACTGGCCCTGAATCTACCATTTTTCGGTAGTCGTTCGGACAGTTTTTCGTTACTCGCACGGATTCTACCTTTTCCCGGTACTCGCCCTGATTCTATCATTTTCCGGTACTGACCCTAAATCTAACATTTTTCGGTAGTCGTTCGGATAGTTTTTCGATACTCGCACGGATTCTAGCTTTTCCCGGTACTCGCCCTGATTCTATCATTTTCCGGTACGGGCCCTGAATCTACCATTTTTCGTTAGTCGTTCGGACAGTTTTTCGTTACTCGCACGGATTCTACCTTTTCCCGGTACTCGCCCTGATTCAATCATTTTCCGGTACTGACCCTAAATCTAACATTTTTCGGTAGTCGTTTGGATAGTTTTTCGATACTCGCACGGATTCTAGCTTTTCCAGGTACTCGCCCTGATTCTATCATTTTCCAGTACTGGCCCTGAATCTACCATTTTTCGGTAGTCGTTCGGACAGTTTTTCGTTACTCGCACAGATTCTACCTTTTCCCGGTACTCGCCCTGATTCTATCATTTTCCGGTACTAACCCTGAATCTAACATTTTTCGGTAGTCGTTCGGACAATTTTTCATTACTCGCACGGATTCTAGCTTTTCCCGGTACTCGCCCTGATTCTATCATTTTTCGGTACTGGGCCTGAATCTACCATTTTTCGGTAGTCGTTCGGACAATTTTTCGTTACTCGCCCGGATTCTACCTTTTCCCGGTACTGACACGGATTCTATCATTTTCCGGTACTGGCCCTGAATCTACGATTTTTCGATAGTCATTCGGACAGTTTTTCGTTACTCGCACGGATTCTACCTTTTCCCGGTATTGACACAGGTTCTATCATTTTCCGGTACTGGCCTTGAATCTACAATTTTTCGGAAGTCGTTCGGACAATTTTTCGTTACTCGCGCGGATTCTACCTTTTCCCGGTACTGACACGGATTCTATCATTTTCCGGTACTGACCCTGAATCTACAATTTTTCGGTAGTCGTTCGGACAATTTTTCGTTACTCGCGCGGATTCTACCTTTTCCCGGAACTGACACGGATTCTATCATTTTCCGGGTACTGGCCCTGAATCTACCATTTTTCGGTAGTCGTTCGGACAGTTTTTCGATACTCGTACGGATTCTAGCTTTTCCCGGTACTCGCCCTGATTCTATCATTTTCCAGTACTGGCCCTGAATCTACCATTTTTCGGTAGTCGTTCGGACAGTTTTTCGTTACTCGCACGGATTCTACCTTTTCCCGGTACTCGCCCTGATTCTATCATTTTTCGGTACTGGGCTGAATCTACCATTTTTCGGTAGTCATTCGGACAGTTTTTCGTTACTCGCACGGATTCTACCTTTTCCCATTACTAAGACGGATTCTATCATTTTCCGGTACTGGCCTTGAATCTACCATTTTTCGGTAGTCGTTCGGATAGTTTTTCGTTACTCGCACGGATTCTACCTTTTCCCGGTACTCGCCCTAATTCTATCATTTTTCGGTACTAGGCCTGAATCTACCATTTTTTCGGTAGTCATTCGGACAGTTTTTCGTTACTCGCACGGATTCTACCTTTTCCCGATACTGACACGGATTCTATCATTTTCCGTACTGGCCCTGAATCTACGATTTTTCGGTAGTCCATTCGGACAGTTTTCGTTACTCGCACGGATTCTACCTTTTCTCGGTACTGACGCGGATTCTATCATTTTCCGGTACTGGCCTTGAATCTACCATTTTTCGGTAGTCGTTCGGACAATTTTTCGTTACTCGCGCGGATTCTACCTTTTCCCGGTACTGACACGTATTCTATCATAATCCGGTACTGGCCCTGAATCTACCATTTTTCGGTAGTCGTTCGGACAGTTATTCGTTACTCGCGCGGATTCTACCTTTTCCTGGTACTCGCCCTGATTCTATCATTTTTCGGTACTGACCCTGAATCTACAATTTTTCGGTAATCGTTCGGACAATTTTTCGTTACTCGCCCGGATTCTACCTTTTCCCGGTACTGAAACGGATTCTATCATTTTCCGGTACTGGCCCTGAATCTATGATTTTTCGGTAGTCGTTCGGACAGTTATTCGTTACTCGCACGGATTCTACCTTTTCTCGGTACTTGCCCTGATTCTATCATTTTTCCGTACTGACCCTGAATCTATCATTTTTCGGTAGTCATTCGGACAGTTTTTCGTTACTCGCACGGATTCTACCTTTTCCAGTACTGACACGGATTCTATCATTTTTCGGTACTGGCCTTGAATCTACCATTTTTCGGTAGTCGTTCGGATAGTTTTTCGTTACTCGCACGGATTCTACCTTTTCCCGGTACTCGCCCTGATTCTATCATTTTCCGGTAATGGCCCTGAATCTTCCATTTTCGGTAGTCGTTCGGACAGTTTTTCGTTACTCGCACGGATTCTACCTTTTCCCGGTACTCGCCCTGATTCAATCATTTTCCGGTACTGACCCTAAATCTAACATTTTTCGGTAGTCGTTTGGATAGTTTTTCGATACTGCCACGGATTCTAGCTTTTCCAGGTACTCGCCCTGATTCTATCATTTTCCAGTACTGGCCCTGAATCTACCATTTTTCGGTAGTCGTTCGGACAGTTTTTCGTTACTCGCACGGATTCTACCTTTTTCCGGTACTCGCCTGATTCTATCATTTTTCGGTACTGGGCCTGAATCTACCATTTTTCGGTAGTCATTCGGACAGTTTTTCGTTACTCGCACGGATTCTACCTTTTCCCGGTACTGACACGGATTCTATCATTTTCCGGTACTGGCCCTGAATCTACGATTTTTCGGTAGTCATTCGGACAGTTTTTTC
>CAMFYI010000253.1:0-22569 GCA_945999865.1 Vitis cinerea var. helleri x Vitis rupestris | reverse complement strand
TGAAGGGAAGAAGGAATAGCTCCGGCTCTATGGATCCATGGTCGGCCCAGAATCAGGTTAAAGGATGTAGGAATCCTCAAAACCTGAAACACGACGACGAAAGTGGCTGGACCAATCAGTAGCTCAATCTCTAGTGTACCCATGACCTCTCTCCGAGTGCTATCATACGCGCGAACGGTCTGAGTGGAGGGACCGAAGTCAGAAGGAGCGTATCCGAGGGCAATGGCAGTGGCGAGAGGACATACGTTCAGGGCCGACCCATTATCCAGAAGGACAGATGGGACTCAGCGGCCTGAACAACCGACAGATATGTAGAGTGGACGTGTGTGATCTGAGCCCTTCGGTGGCAAATCATCGTCCGAGAATACGATGCATGTGGCTCGGCCGGCCGTCATCATATGGATCAATCCCTCGGGGGAGGTGGTAATCTCGACCCGGATCTGGCTCAAAGCCCGAATCAGAGCATCACGGTGAGTGCTCGAGGACGCCAACAGGCTCCAAATGGAAATACGAGCCTGAGTGCTCCGCAACTTGATTCATGCCTAATTGGTGTCTCAGCTGGTTCATGTCCAGCTGGTGCTCCTTGATGGCGAGAGTAATCAACAATATTTATAACCTATAACACCATGAACTAGGGTAGCAAATACAAAGCTACTATAGCATAGTGGCTCTAGGATCGTTCCACTGGGAAGGGTACTCAAGTTGAAAATGATACCAATTCAAAGTGAATTGGTGTTGTTTCATTTCAAGGTTAGCTTAAGAAATAAAACACAAACTTTGGTTGAAAAAGGTTTGGACTTAGATTAACAACACAACAAGTGATGAAAATAACTTAAGAAGAAAAGCATTCCTTGGAGATTCAGGTATACAGGGGAGGTTCCTCATGCAAAAGCATAGCTCCGGTCACTTGGTTCAATTCCTCAAATTAGAGAATTAACATAAAGTCAATTCTCTAACAGGTGCTGCATAAATGCATCCCTCAATTGGATTTCAGCTCTAATTCTCTCACTGATGCAACTTGCAATGGTTTGAGCCTCTCACTTAGCCTTTACCATTCAAGATGATCTTTAACCTTGGATTACCCATCAAAAGCTCGCAAGAGGTAACTAATGGATGTCTCCTAAGAGTCCAAAAGCTTACCAAGTGTTGGCTATTCTAGAAAATCCTACCTTCAAGTCACCTACCAGAGGCTTGCAAGGGGTAAACTAGTGCATCTCCATGGTTAGAGATCACTTGCCTTACCAAGTGTTGGCCTAGGTGACTCCAAGGTGTTTTAAGTTAACTAAAAACATTAGAAACCATTCACGGGACACACTTACTCTTCATTCATAGCTGAAACCACAAAGCTTCTGATTGATGCACTTGGAACCTTTCCCGGCAACCTTAACTCCAAGGAACTAAAAAGCTTAGCTACTCATTCTCTGGGGAAAACTCCTCAGAGAGTGCATAACTTAGTAAAAATATTCAAATACAAAGAGAGAAGGTAAGGTAGTGAAGAGCTAAAGCTCTCTGTATTTCTTTCTTTTTAACTTACAAAAGGTTCAATAATCAGAACACACTGAACAGGCTCCTCGGGCTCTCTTTTTTAAACCAAAATTACAATGACAGCTATTCCATGATATTTTGCCAAATTCCTAGCTTAAAAACTAAGGAAACCTATCATTGGTGACTTACAAGGAGAATTTGGGCATTTGGGCAACAAAAATCTAATGAAAAATATCTCCAAGTGTCGGTTACAAATATCGGGAAGCACTCAGGACCACTTCGCAGGTGAAAGGTGAGGTCTGCGAAATTTCGCAGGTGCACAAGAAGAGCTGCGAAATTTCTTCATAGCAGCCAGCTGCTTCATCACCTTCACAAAGTTGACTTCCATCTTGTGGTGCTTGGCTTCCAGCGCGGCGTGAAGCTTCAGGGGAAGTCCATAGCACTGTGCTAAAGTGCTGCGAAATATCTTGCAACATATGGCTGATTCCGCAGCACTACCCTGAAGCCTTCCTTCCTTCAGCTTGGAGCAGTTATCATGCAAAGGCTGTAACTTCCTCATTTCAGCTCCAAATTGCACACGGCTTGAGGCATTGGATTGTTGACTTCCCAAGCTTTCAAATGACATATTGTATGCATAATTTGGACTCCAGGAAGTGCTCCAAAAATGGCTGCAGTGACTGTCATCAAGAGAGCTCCACGGCTGGATCCTCTTTGCTTCCCCTTTGCATTCCCACTTTGCATATGGCAAAAGAGCTTCAAAGCTTTGATTCTTCATGCCTCTGAGCTTCCTATTGCTTGCCAAGGATTCCAAATAACTCTCCTCAATCTCATAATGCTTTGGTGATCAAAATACTAACAAAAACACCAAAACTTACACAATTTGATTAGTATTGATTGAAAGGGGCCTTAACATGCTAATTGGGTTAAAAGGCACTAACTACTACTCAAAAGTGTTTAAAAGGATTAATTAGAAGCTAGCAAATAACACTTTTTGAGTAGTAATCACAACTGTCTCAAGATCTCATCGTCCTCAGCTCTAACCTCCTCGGGAGCGGACGTACCCTCATCTGGCCTAGCTGCCGCGGGAGGCGGCTGTCGCATCACTCTACCTCCTCGAAGAACATACTGAATGTCCAGAGTCTGAGAATCATCAATGTACGGAGTCTGAACCTCCTCAACATCCGGGATCAAGATGAAAGGCGTCCAGACACTGTAATGCAGCAAAATCAATGGCTCAACGGTGGCAGCCTGCACCGACGCCGCCTTGGGAACTAATCGGAATGGAGCAGGCATCCGAGGACCTAGAGTCACCCCACTCATCTCATAAATCACATCTGGCATGATGGGCTCTGGGTTTGAATCGTCATCACTCAGCATGTGGATGCGGTCATCGATCTCATCAAAGTCTAAGAAATGAATGCCATCGGGTGGTGGAGGGATTGCATGTGTGGTGTGGGCAGGTAACGGGTTCGTGGTCACACTCGGCTGACCCAAGTGTACCAAACCCTGGTCGATCAAGTCCTGGATGGCGTGCCTCAATGCAGTACACTTATCAGTCTCATGCCCAGGCCCCTGATGGTAGGCGCAATGTAAGTCCATCCTGAACTGAGGAGGAAGAGGCTGAGGTGGTGGTCTCGGAGTGAGAGCGGCCAATACTCCTGCCTCTGTGAGCTTTCGAAGAGCCTGGCTCAACGGCATGCCTATCTGTGAAAACTGTCTCTGCGTCCTCAAAGCAAAGGGTACAGAGGTCTGCTGAGCTCGAGGCTTGGCGTATGAAGGTGCGGGTCTCGGAGTGAACTGTGCAGCGTAGCATGGCTGTCCAGCGGCCATGTATGAGACAGGAGGCCTCTCAATGCCCTGAGTGGCATAGTAAGGTAGAGCCAATGGCTGAGCCTGATACGTCTGATCAAAAGTCCGGCAAGGTGCCCGTGGCCTGAACTGCTGAGGTGTGTAAGACGAATGAGTCTCGAGGAGCTGTGGGAGCGGCTGATGACGCCTAAGAGGCCTCTGACTGGATGAACTGATAGCACTAACATCTGTCGACCTCTGCCCTACGAATGGTTTCTTCCCCTTAACATCACTAGAGGAAGAATCTGCCCATAAGCCTCTCGAGATGCCGTCCTTGACATCATACAAAGCCATAACCAGAGCCCTAAAATCTGCGAACGGGACCCCGACCACATGTTTGGCGAACCTCGGCTGTAGGCTCCTCAAAACCATCTGAATCTGGTCTCTCTCTGATGGTCTATCCACTATCTCAGCTATCTTCCCACGCCAACGGGAAATGAAAGAAGAAACAGACTCCTCTGATCTCTGCCTAAGAGCCTCTAGCTCTCTCCTCGATACATCCACGACAGTGTTAAATGAAAACTTTCGTAGGAACTCTCGGGCCAAGTCACCCCACGTCCGGCGTCGTGAAGACTCCAAAGAAGCGAACCATCGCTGGGCTGCCCCACTCAGAGATAGGGGGAATAGAGTAATCATCTGAGACTCGTCCAAACCATGGGCCCTCATCACGGTGCTATAAAGTCTGAGGTGGAGGCGCGGACAACCAATGCCTGTATATCTCTCGATGTCTGGCATCCTGAACTTAGCCGGCAAACTGGCTATCGGCATACCCTCAAAATCGTCCCAAACAACTGATCCATCCGACACTCTCATCTGCCTCATACACTACTCAAGGCGGTCCATACGCGCATGAGCATCATCAGCGACAGTGGTCTGGACAACGGCGGGCGGAGCGACCTCAGAATGCCCATGTAGTATATAGGGTGAAGCCTGAGGCACTGAAGGAATAGGTGGTGGCGGTGGAGGTGGCAACGAGTCATGTGGTGTCTCATCCTGAGCCACTGGTGGTGGTCTACTCTGCTGACCACCGATCTCCTGCCTGAGGCTAGCCAAAGCCTCCTGGATAGAAGACATCGCGGCCGTGAACTGGTCAACTATGACGACTTGCTGATCCATATCTGTCCTCTCTGAAACCCGAACTAATCTGCCCTTTACTCTGATCCACGAAGCTATACCCAGACTGAGAATAATAAAAAAAACCGATCCTGAAAGTCTCCTCCTCTACTCTATCCCGCGAAGGTATATCCAAATGAAGAACAAAGGTCCGATCCTGAGAAAGCACGAAGAACGAAATAAGGATATGGCTCTGAGAATGTACAAAAGAAAAAGTAATCTAAGCGGGAACCAGCAAAGCATCCAAGTGAAGATGAATGGTTCGACCGTACTCAAAACTAGCACTGATCTCTGTGCACTCTCAACTGGAGACTAAAAGGGGGAGCGTCAAATCCAAAATGTGACCACAGAAGCGCCGAAGGCCCTCAGATGCACCCACGTGTAGGGAGGGAGTCCTAATCGGAGGATCTACGGCTCAACCTACAAGGTGAAGGTGGCTCTAAATGGATATGGGTGGACTTTAAAAGATCCCTAGCAGAAGCGATCGTACCTTCCGGTGGTACGCAACCCTCTGCACGCCTCCGAAGAGACGGGGTGCTTCCATGCAAGGTGGTCATCACCTCCACACATGCACTACCTCGACATCCCAGGGAGTTTCCTATGGTGAAACCTCTCAAACTCTCAACGCTCAATGGTCAACTAAAGTGCACAGTGAATGGTGTGGGTGCATCCGAAAACCCTAAGAATCTAGAGCAGAAGAGGAAACACACTGGTCACACGACTATCCATGAAACCTAGCTCGGGGCTATACAAGTCTTCAATGATCGGACTCCAATCGACACCAAAGTGTCGCTCTCCTCCAGAATGCTCCCGTGCATCGATATAGCCCGTCGCTAGACCCTACTCCTAATCTCTGACTCGGTCAAAGAGCAAGCACATAGAAGGTCTCACACTTGCAATAGTGAGAACCGAGATGGAAGGAATGACCGAAACCGAGAGAGTTGGAGGTAGGGAGATAGAAGTGAGACCCACATAGACAGACGACATGCAATCATGCAAAGAGAGGGCAGTCATGCATCATACAGTCAGGTAGAGCAGGATATATCACTCATGTACACACAAGATAAGCAAGAATACGACAATCAGGACGAATAGTGATACAAACATCATGCTCAAAGACGATCAAAATAGTATACAAGTCAGAGAATCAACATGTCAAGCTGAGTGATATACAATGGTGAGTGTATGCATGTGAAGTGATCGGAACAATCATGCCAAAATCAGAATCAATACGCTAAGCAATGCAATAAGATCAATCATCAATAATCCAACATGTCAAAATCTTAAATGAATACGACATCTAAGCATGCATCAAGAAATCCTCAATATACAATCAAGAGATGAGCATCCACTGATCGTCAAATCAAATGCCACGTTTGCTTCACTCTAAGTTCAAGCTTGACCCTCTAAAAAATCCCCAACGGAGTCGCCATTTTGTGGACCCCGTATTTCGGCTCATGCATTTCCCACTCAATGGCGAGCTCGATTTTAATTTGAAAAATGATTTTATTTATTAAAATAATGACTTGGAGTCGCCACTCATTTTTGTTTTATTTTTAAAGGGTAAACAAAATAAGAAAGAAAAACCCTAAGTGTGACTCCTTGTTTTGGAAAAGGCGGTCTGCGAAAAACCGGATCGGGCTTGGGGGTCAGGTTATTTATCGGGAAGGTACGGTAAAAGACCATAGCACCCCTCTAAGTCCCTAAAGTCGGGTCTCTACTAATACAATGAAACTGACGTGGCAATCAACAAGAAAGTCAATGGATACCCACCTAAATCATGCACAATATGAGAATCAAAACACGCAATAGAGATTGACTAGAATGGGAGTGGATGCGTACCTCGGCCACGAGCCATAATGCGCTATCGAGAAACAGGATTAGTGCACAATTAATGAATACAAAATATAGCTCATGCATGTCGGAGTGCAAAATGAAAATCAAGCAAAATACATTAAGTACGACAGTTGACAATAGAAAAGGATCAAACATGGGGCCCCCACCAAAGCCCCAATTATTGTTCATGAATTAGTCTTACAAATTCTGTGTTTTACAATTATGAAGAACTCATTACTGTTTACGTAAAATCAAGAAAATCAGAAGATTATTTAGGAGCCGAACTGGAATTAAAACTATTTGAGTGAAAACTGGATTCTTGGAATTTGTTTGAAAATCGGGGGTCTTGGGAATTAAATTTAAGAGTTGGAATTTTGGGAATTAAATTAGAAAGAAATTAGAATTTTGGAAATTGGAAATTAAGTTCGGAAATTGGAATTTTCAAGAATTGTTTAAAATGGAATTTTAGAATAAATAAGTAAGATAACAATAATTAAATGGATGAATGTGAATATTGAAATTTTGGAATTAGAAATTAAATCGGAAGTCGGAAATTTTAATGAATTGTTTAAGAATGGAAATTTTAGAATAAATAAATAAAATAATAATTAAATAGATTAATGTGAATATCGGAATTTTCAGAAATAGAAATTTAATTCGAAAATCGGAAGTTTTAAATGAATTGTTTAAAAGGGAATTTTAGAATAAATAAATAAAGTAATAATAATTAAATATATTAATGTGAAAATTGGGATTTCAGAAAATTATTTGAGAACAGAATTTTTAACGATTATTTGAAAATTGGAATAGAAATGGGATTGTTCGTGAAATCGGAATTTTGAGAATCATTTAAAAAGAATTTACGAAAATCAGACATTTGATACCAAACTTTGACACATGAAAAAAAAATAAAAAAATAAAATCCACCATGGAACTACAACTGGGCCATGCCACTAACCACTAATTTATTCAAAAAGAAAACTTGTGCCTAGCCACTTATGAGAAATACCCTGCCACCATACTACCATGCCACCGTTGACTTTTCATTTATTTAAACTTTCTTATGCCCTTAGTGGATGGCCACTAACAAAGCCCCATTTCTCCATTGAAGCAACAACCCGCAGCCCATGTACACTCGGCAACGCACAAGTCACCATGCGGAGCCTCATTCCACCTCCTAAAAGGCAGCAAGAGACTCGTGACATGCTTAAAAACATCATGACTAGGTATCTCGTGACATTTGCATGGAGCTTCGTTTACATGGGTATGGATATGGATGGGGAGAAACGGGCACGAAATGGGCATGAGCATGGAGTGAGCAAGATGCAGCCATGCATGGCCACGCATGGCCATGCAAAAGTGGTAAGTGATGGGTTCAAAGGATAGGTGAACAACGAGGAAGCTGGATAGAGATGTGGGCATAAATGGTGATCAGTCCAAGTGGTTTTGGGTGTGTGCGTGGTGTAGTGAGAGGAAATGTGAGGGATGAAAAATGGGTGTGGGCATGGGAGTATGAGACATGGATATAAAGAGAGAAGGGGAGGGGGACCATGCGTGCCAAGCGGATGTGGAAATGAGAAAACATCAATGAGGATGGATGGAGATATGACTGTGGGCTGATGTTGACTGTTTCCACAAGTTTTGCATTTACACCTTTCATCTTTAAAGAGTATCTCATTCCGTTAATGCAACTGTAAAATCTGAGTAAGGAGACTTTTCTTGTATTTCATGGCAATAGTCCCAAACAGAGCACCAACTCAATAATCAGACTCAGAACCCTCATTCCATGGCGGATAGGTCACCTGTACGCTTGGATAACCTCCAAACATTCACCTACCGAGGATATGCCTTTGAGAACCCTTTGTTCCCATAGGCAGAGATGAAGAAAAAAAATTAAATAAAATGATGCGCCCCAGGAGCAGGTACGGGAATAGGGGAAGATGGAGAAAATAGAGCACGAAGTGCTGGAGTGGAAACGAAATCCATACATGCTAAATCTGGAACCAATATGCTTAGGTGGAGGGATATATTGAAAATGGATCTCAATCAAATCTTCAAAGAAGAAACAAGACATGAATACCAAAATAGAAGTCTGAAAGTGGATTGAAGACCAAGCTAAAAACCAAGCATAACGTGTAAGCGAACGAGCTCAAATCCCATAAGAACATGATAAAATCCACAAGGCTCACATGCAGACATCAGAATAAATATATAATAAAAATACTAGTGATCCCATAAATCATAACTAAAACTAGATGAAAGCAAAGAAATCCATTTAACATAAAACTATACCTATGCTATCCTTCCTTCAGCAACACCCCTCGCAGAAAGATGAACCTCCCTCTCTCTAATAGAAATGCGATCCCCCCAAAACGCTCCTGCTCTTCCCAGCCAAAAAAAATCTCCTCCTTCGCCTGGCTTCCCCCCCCGTATATCTTTTTTCTCTCCTGTTTCTATCTTCCCCAGGAAGCCACTACCAGCTCCACTATTCCTCCATCAGCCAGCATGGCGTCTCTGACTACTAGCATCGCCCACCATGCTGTAGCGGGTCTCTCCTTCTCTCAGAAAGGGGGTCCCCCTCTCCTACTAAAAAACTTCCTCTCCTTCCCGGGTCTTCAGGTGCCCTTTTCTTTTTTAAGTTATGAAAACCAATATTAATGGAATAGTCTCAACATGGCTTGAAAAGAGGGGTCTACAGATTGGTAGTGGTATGTTGGTTCTGAAAAATATTAATGAAAGAAAAAAAAAATATAAAAATATATTTTTTTATATTTGTTTGTATTATAAAAAATACAAAAAAGTTAAATATAATAAAAATGGATAATAAATTTATATATTTTTAAATTATTTAATGTGAGAATTAAATAAGTGAAAAGAGTTTATTGATTTTAAATCTATTATTTATTTATTTATTGTTTTATCTTTTTTCTTTATTTTCTTTTCTTCAAATTCTATGGGAATTAACCGTATACTACATTTGTTTTAATGTGAAAAAGGAGTTTTTCACAAAAGATGCATTTTTCAAATTTTTTTTTTTTTTATTTTTAATGAGGAAAGATTTGTTTATGCATGAAAAAAAAAATATTTAGTCACAATATATACCTGTGATATATAATTTTTTTTTATATAATTTTTAGTTATGAAATTAATATTTATAGCAAGAAAATCATATTTAAAGACAATATTTATGGACTGAAAATAGGTTTTTAAAATTTTTTGCAATAAAATTTTAATTTACACCAATAAATCCCATTTATCCACAAAATCAATTTGTAATGAATAGTTTTGTATTTATAAATTATTTGATAGAATTTTGAAAGAGATGAAATTATCAAATTGACGATAAAAATATTGTTTTATAGGTGAAATTGATTAAACATGAGGATGATGATGGCTTATATAAAACATTTATTAATTGTTTAAAATAATTTAAAACTCAAAAATCGATATAATTAGTACTACAAAGTCGTGAAACTTAATAATATTAAAAAGTTATAGACCAAAATTTATTTTATGACATATTTAGCTTCTTCTTTACATATATCATATTTTTACTAATTTTTTCATTAGATAAATAAATTTCAAATCAAGCAAGACCTATTGAGTTGGATTCATGAATGACTCTAATAATTTTTAAAAATAACTTAAAACTCAAATAATGATCCAATTAATTTTAGAAATTGATGGATAAAAATTGGTTTAAAATGACTATTATTATTATTATTATTATTTTACATAGAATCATTATTTTCTATTTTATTTTATTAGACAAATAAATTTCAAATTAAACAAGACTTAATACATTAGACTCATCAATGAGTCTAGTAGTTTTTAAAAATAACTTAAAACTCACATAGTGATCCAATCAATATAAGAAATTGATGTACAAAAATTGATGTAGAACGACTCTTATTTCTCTTCTATATAGAATTATTATTTTTCGTTTTTTTTTTGTTTCCTAGGCAAATAAACTCTAATTTAAACAAAACTTATTGCATTGGATTCATCAACGAGTCTAAATTTTTTTAAAATAATTTAAAACTCAAATAATAAACCCATTAATATAAAAATTTATGGATAAAAATTGGTTTACAATTACTATTATTTCTTTTCTACAAATAATTATATTTTTATAATTTCTCTTAATAGAAAAATGAACTTCAAATCAAGTGATGGTTTATATTAAATTTATTATTGGGTTTAACAATTTTTAAAAATAATTTGGAACTCAACAAATAGATCTAATCACTTAAAAAAACTAATAAATTAAAATTGATATATTATGAGTCTTGACTTTACTATTTCTCTATACAGACAACTCTCTCTCTCTCTCTCTCTCTCTCTCTCTCTCTCTCTCTCTCTATATATATATATATATATATATATATATATATATATATATATTAATTTTCTCACTATGCAAATAAATTATAAATTAAGTAAGACATAATTAATAATTTAAATTCTTTAATGAATTTTTATTTTTAAATAATTTGGTTATCTAATTTTTAAGAATAATTTGGAATTCAAAAAGTCAATCTAGTTAATTTCAAATTAAATCAAAATATTTTAGAATATTATGTTCATAATTGAATACTAAATATGTGCATCTAATAAAAAACTTGGCTCATTTATATGTTAAAAAATTAAACTTTATTTGTTATTCATTTTAAATGAAATATTATTAATAATTATTATTTTAAAATTATTGTTATTCACTTTTAACAAAAAATTTACGAAGTTGTTAATATCCTTATGTTTTTAAACATATACTACAATATTACTATTCATGTTTTACTAAAAACTATATATTTGTTAATTTATTTATAATTACAAAACTATTTTCAGTTTTAATAAGATTTAGAATAAAATTTAACTAATTTTATATAAATTAAATTTACAATATTTTTACCATATCAAAATAGAAAAAATATTTTTAAAAACAACTTATCCAAATAAAGTTTTTGTTATTTATTTTTAAGAATTGTTTTTAAAAACAACTTGCTAAATATCCTTATTTTTATAAAATACTAAAAAACTGTTTTTGGTTCTTCAACTTAGAAACAAGTCTTTGAAAATATCCCTAAATATGCATATCTAGAACTTACATGAGGCCTTTTCATCAAGGATATCAAGGCCATTTTGCTTTATATATACTTGTTTTTCTATTAGGTTGCCAAGAAAAATTTTGGAAGTGTACTAGTCTTTTCTTTTTTCCTTTTTCTTTTTACATATTTATGGAAGTGGTTTTGTGTAACACCCCTACCTAGAATCAAGGATATTTATGTAATACGCCAATTAAATAAAAAATAAAGAGAAGATAAGTAAGATATTTTTGGTTCCTATAACTAGTTACTATCTTTATCTTGTTATGATTTTCTCCCTTCCAATTCTTCATCTTTGTTATTAGGAACGATATAAAAAAATATAAAGAGAATAGAGTTTTTATGATTAATCTTTCAAGGAAAGCATCTAACCTATAAATTTAATATTTCGGTCCCATTTTCGTGGTTGTGTAAAATAAATAACCTTGAATCTTTTAGGTATTCTCTTGAAAGATTTGAATTTAGGATTAATTTATTTAAGAAAAAAATGAATATAGATAGGTTGATTTATTCATGAAGATAAGAAAATTGTATAGATCCAAATCAATTTAAAAAATAAAATAAAAATCTTTTGCAACATTAGAAGAAAAAAGTACAAACGTAGATGGCCTATTGGTTTATTGTTACATGTTTGAAAAAAAGAAAAATAAAAAGAAAAATGAGATATTTTTATGGGTTTCAACTTTTATGTTGTAAGTGTTAGGATAAAGCCCTTGAAAACATGACATGATATAATAAATTTGGAATTTATTATTTATTTAATTATATTTTAGTTTTACTTTTATATATCCTTGTTCTAATGCATTCTATTTTATGAGTATTTTAACTTGTATTTATTACATTTTACATGACTTGAGTGCATTAGGAATTTCATGGAAGATCTAATTCATAGGTTTTTTTTTTACAAGAAAATGATTTGTTTACAACCAAATTGATTCGACGAGATGAAAATGAAGACTGAAGTCGCAAGAAGTATAATAAACTCGGAGTCTTTCACTTGAACACTCGAACCTTGATCTTGACACACTTCCGATGGGGATGGAAGAGAGGGTGGAGACTATGACTCTCTCTCTCTTTCTCTCTGTAGGTGGATGAAAACTCTCTAGAAAAAACTATGGAAACCCTAACCCCTAAGGGGGTATTTATAGGGTTTCCCATTGGGCTTTAATAACTTGAACCCACTAAGGCTTAAGTCACTTAACATAGCTTAAAACGGGTCATAATTGATTAATTAACCCAATAGACCCTACAAATTAATCAATCAGCCCAATCTAGAGACCTTGTTCACTTACCCTTGTACAACCTTGTATAATTACCAAAATGCCCTTATGCACAAAAGTGAACTTAGAGTCAATCCAACCCTCATAACCCATGCTAACAAAATATATAAGCTCAAAACAGGGACCACTAGGACCCATAGGAGTAGTAGCTCCCTTAAAATCCAATTCTAAAGTTGATTCAACAACCTACTACAAAGTATTAATTGAACTCCAATATCCCATGTAAATAACAATGAGCCATTATGTGCTCGGGTTCGTGAGTTGCTATCCATTGTGTCCAATCTCTCCATTAATTGATATTTGTAGTCTAATAAGGTGAAAACTATCAACCTTTCAAAATTGCCTCTACTATCCTTTAGTTATAAACCCTCCTATTGTGTATTTAACTAACATATCATACCTTTCCAAGAGCATGATGTCAAGTTCCACTTAAGAACTACTATGACCATGGTTTACATGAATGCACTTTTTTAGGATCAACCTATTGGGATTGAGCCCTTAAAAGTAAGACATGATGTAACAAAGTTAGACTTAACTATCATTTTTCTATCCCTTTGGTGTATTGACATTGATTCGAGCATTCAACCCATGTCTCTTACATTGTACATGACTTGAGTGCATTAGGAGTTGCACAAAAGATACAAGTCATGGGTTCCTTGTAAGTAGATAAGTTGTCCACAATTGGTTAATAGATTTAGGCAATCCATTAGAGACTGTAGTGCACCATCTCCTAATTGGAGGGATGACTTGTCTTGGTATCGTGATGGGTTTCCCATAGTGAATGTACTAGTATATGTGATGCGCACTAGATAGGACCTATAGTGAATCATGACATAAGACTATCAATTTTCATGATTCACTAAACTACTATACTGCATGGACTTTCATCATTGAGAGGATATTGAGCCTATGCTAAAATCAATACGAGGCTTTGACCTATGGGTGAGACCCTAAAGTGGTCATTTATCCCTATGGATTGGGTCGCTATTAATGGAGGCGGATGGCCATAGGTATTCTTAATAAAGGCACCATAATATCTTATGAGATTGAGACAATGTATCCTCTTGGCTAATCCAAAGGACATGTGATCATGAAATATGTGGCCACAGTAATTCCTTTAGTGGAATTTGACTTATGCTCATTGGAGTTAGAGTATGTCATTTGATCACATAATAAGTGAGATCTATAACTCAAGGATTTGAGAGTTAATCTTGATAAGTGATAATACTACCTTGTTAGATTACGAACACCAGTTAATAGGGAGTCTATATATAGTGGATAATAGGTCACAAACTTGAGCACTTAGTGTCTCGTTGTAATATACATAAGGTATTGGAATGTAGTTAACTCTTTGTAGTGGGATGTTGATTCAATTTCAGAATTTGATTATGAGGGAGCTAGTACTCTTATGGGTCCTAATGGTCCCCATTTTGAGCTCATATTCTTTGTTGGTATGGTTTATAAGGGTTGGATGGGTTTTTAGTTCACTTTTGTGCATAAGGGTGTTTTGGTAATTATGCAAGGTTGCACAGGGATAAGTGAGTGGTATCTCTGGACTGGGTTAATTGATTAATTAGGCCTTGTATGGTTAATTAATCAATTAAAAATCTTTTTAGGCTAGATTAAGTGACCCAAGCCCATGGTGGACTTAAGTCACTTAAGCATAGTAAGAAGTCTATAAATTCCCCTTTAAGGGTTAGGGTTTCTGAGTCTTGCTATTCTCCCCTTCAATATAAAGAGAACCTCTACCCTTGAGATCTCCACCATCTTAGTGCCTAGACATAAGAAAAAGTTATCTGGTAGAAGATCATGGTGTTTACGAGATCCATTACAACTTTAGAGTTATCTTCACCGCAAGAAATTGATATGGGAACATTCAGATCTAGGTATGAACAATTTTTTTTTTTTTTCTAGTTCTATGTATTTTATGATATCAATATTGGTTTTTGAATAACTATTTATTCGCTGCGATAGATTTAGAGAGCCTATGATAGATTTTCATGCACACATAAGCCAAGAGAACCACCCATAAGCCAAAAGGCTTCCTTTGTTGCTATGAAAATAACAAAAGACCACTTAGAGTGTACACATACCCAGAGGTAGACTTGCGAGAGTCTTTATCAGATTAAAGTCCAATTTCCTGGTACAAAAGGAGTACCAACTCATCGTAAAGACTCAAAAACATATAATCCTTCGTTCTCCAAAGATACTAGAGTGTATGTTTGACATCCACCCAAAGCTCTAATTAGGAAATTGACTAATATTCACTCATTATTCCTACAATAAAGAAAATATTTAGTTTAGCACATAGCATCGCATACTTAAGGTTATCCATTACAAAGGCATTGGATACCACCTTAATGCGATCTTTCTCCTTAGATGTCCAATGACATTATTCCTAAGAAAGACAACTCCAAATCCAAAGAGTAACAAACTCTTCTTGGAGTTTTGCGTCATATGCTTGACCAAATGCTTATCTATGTAGGTGACATGATGCAATTTTCCTATTCTTGCATAAAGGACTTTAACCCCAAGGACATATTGTGTCTTCTTCTAGATTTTCATCTAGAATTGAGTAGACTACCAGATCTTGACTGATGACAATATCCTTACTTCATATCCAATGAGTAGATTATCATCTATCCAGAAGATCTTAGAGCATCGCAATGCTTCTTTGTGCCTTATTGTACACACAAGGCCCTTTGCTATGAAAATGTTTGGTTGTTGTATCTTACAAATGTGACACACTGCAATAGATAGGAGTAATTTGATGGATTTAAGTATGACTATTGTTGAAAAGGTTTTCCGAAGTCAAAACAAAGTTTCAAACTATAACCTTTAGCTACAATCTTAGCCACATAAAACTCAAGCTTTCCATATACTCTCGTGTTCCTCTTGTAGACCAACTTACACTTACGGGTTTTATCCCTTTAGGTGTTTCTGTAAGAACCCAAACTATGTTAGAATACAAAGATTCTAACTACCTCTTCATAGCTCCTTGCCTTAAGTGAGCACAAACACTACTCATTGCTTCATCATAATCTATGTGATATGAACCTCCCATTATGATAAGGCACTAGTGTACTAGAAATCATAGGATTGGTATGTCTTTAACCCTCTGGATCCATAGTATCCTATGCAATGTGGGACTATCTTCTAATATATCCTCTAATCTGTATCACTCTTTGCCTTAATCCTTATCATGTAATCTTCACAAAAAATCTGACATTTATGTCAACAAATATCTTATGATGATCCTGATTATAAAGGTAATAACCCAAAAATCCTCTTAGATATCCTATAAACTAATATACCTTTTTTTAAAAAAAAAAGATATTACACTGTCTATAAGACATATCCTCAAAAGAATCCAAGAAAAGATGAGAAACCTATCCATGATCTCACTATGTCTAACTAAGTTTGATATCTTATTTCCACCTCTCCATTTTGCAATGGAGACCCTAGTGCACATGACTAGGAAATAATCTTGTGCTCCAATGAAAAAAATCAAACTTATTCGACATATCACCTTGATCTAATCGAAGTGACTTGTAATGTATACCTAATAGGTTATTTGATCCCGCCTTAAATTCAATGAATGTATCCAAGGCATCGGATCTCCAATGTATATATTCAAACCTAGAGTAATCATCACTAAAAGTGATCAAATTCCCATACCCTCCCCATGCATGGACACTAAAAGTTCCATACATATCAATATGCACTAACTTCAAACATTTGTTGGCTCTAGTCTTCTTGGTCATTTTACCATCTATATAGGATTTATAGATTGAAAGATCTTTTGGAATCAAAGAGTCCAAACTTTACCAATCTTTGGATCCCATTTAGATTAATATGACCCAGGTCTAGAAACCAAATGTTTAGTTAGTGCTAGGTTTAATCCTAAGATCTGACTGTTCTCATCACTTGGCAAAGTAATAATGAAATACATACAAAGGAAGAGAATATTGCCTCTCACTAACTTGCATAACTAACCTTGCATTTGAAGCTAAGGTAAGTATAATCTCATCATTTAACCTTCTCACTTGTTGAATATCCTATAAGGACTTATAGATAATGGGCTTGGAATATATCCACCATAAATGGTGAAATCCACCACTAAATATTCAACAATGAGAAAATAATATATACTTTCCTTTTTCCTTTAGGTAAACTAGAAATTCCTTTTCTAGTGTCCTAAAAGGTAACAAAGGAAGCACTTTCCCTTGTGCTTGCTTTCTTACTTCTTCTTTTGAACCTTCCTTATTTGATATTGTCCTTCTTCTTCTTGAGAGAAGAACCTGTAGAACCTTTGATTTCCATATGAATGCCCTATAATCTTTGAGAATCCCCTTAACCACCCCAAAGGAAAATGGCAAGGTCTTTAAGATCATATGTATACTTGGTGTTCATAATGGTTCTAAGAGTAGCTTGTCAGAGCAGACTTACCCTTATCACCAAATAACCATTGCAAACTAGAAAGAGAATATCAAAGTCTCTAGTAATAGACATATGTTGCTATTGTAACACATTATCCAAAGATCCAAGTATTAGACACTTGGTCTTTTGATCAGTCTAATACCACCTTGATATACCACTATTTCTTTTGCTAAGTTAGTTCAAAAGGAATAGCTAGCTTTACCTAAACTAGCTTCTATGTAATTTGTTACTATATCCAGAATAAAATTAGTCCAATTGATTAGTTGGGCTTGCCCTATTGTGAGAAGGAGAGTGATAATAGAACCAACATGATATCTGTAACAAAGAATATAACCAAGCATATGACATAATTGAGCATTCATGGCAATTGGTAATTAATTTAGCAAATATGTAGTGTTCTCAAACTACATGTCCTTTTGCAAGGTATCTAGTATCATAAGAATCAAGCCTACATGAGGCAGGTCACCTTATAACTAGTTAGAGACCCTCTTAGATTGATCTCTTAACCTTAACCATAAAGGTATCTAAAAGCAAAATCAACATACCTTTTATTTGGCACATGGACTATTCAAGTGGGATCGCGTGGGGCAATTCTACCACTTCATATCCATTGTCAAGTGTATAACCATTATCCTTGAACTATCAATGTCATCAAGTAAAGAACCCCATCATGAGGGTGGTCCTTCCTACTACAAACATATTTAATCTCATCCATGTGGAGAGCCGTATCTCTTGATTCTTAGAGCTAACCCATTGTGGGAGTGGTGATGAACCCAAATCAAGATGGGCTCAATAATGGAGGCCGTGGGCTTGCCTAAGGCCCTCTCTCGCTTAGTCTTTTGAGATAAATAAGAGCATTTTAAAACCAATAGTAATTTCCCTGATGCATAAATTATCTATTTTGAAAATTTCCAAAAACATATGTTTCCTAATTGGAAACCTAGTGTAAGAGGAGAATACCAACATGAAAAATTTAAAATTTCCATGAGAGTAAGTTTCAAAAATAATTTTGATAAAATATCCACTCTCAAAATTTTTAAAACTATTTTCACACCATTCTCCTTGTATACACAATTCCAGTAAGGAAATTACCAATTTATGAGACTTTGAATAATCTTGAGAGCACCTTATCCAAGAAAGGAACTTTTGCTTCTAATAAAAAATCCTTGTAAGATTTACTTTCCTTATTCCTTACACTTTCCAACTTAATAAATATTTCCATGGAAATTCCATAATAATTTATTCCATTAAATACTACAAAAAATAGAACCTTTTAGTAATTCTTTAATAGATAAAATATTTTTCTATGAAAATCTTCCAAAAATTTTTATTTCCAAAAAGGAATTAAACAATCCATTTTGGAAAGTATTTTCAAAATATTTTATATCTCCATTAAATTACTAACACTTTCCAAAGTTATTTTGGTAAACCTTCTTATAATAAATTCTCTATCATGAGATTTTCCAAATCTATTATTTACTTTTAAACCAGGACTCCTATGCTAAAAGAATTGCTATCTTATTCCTTATTATTGAATTTTCCAAACAAAATCGTTTCCTCATTCTCTCTAGGGGAGAGAGCTTGGAGAAACAACTATAAGCATAGTTTTCCTTATCTTATCAAGAAAAAACATAAAAACATCCTAAAGTTTTTATAAAAAATAGATAGTTTTAAATAAATAACAATCTTATTAGCAACAACTAGTTTAAATAAATAATATTAATAATAAATTAAATTAATAAATAATAAATAAAAATAAAAATAAAACATAGCAACGTTGAAATTCAATTTTGTTAATACTATCTAATTCATGTTTTAAAACATAAACTAAAAATAATTTTTTTTTAATAAAACAAATATATCATGAACCTCAAATAAAAATATACATTTGAGTTCATAATAACTAGCAAAATTCACACTCAAGATAAATTATTTTTTTAAAAAACACAAAATTTATATATTTTCATAAATTATTCTATAGTTACCATTGAAGGTTTATTATTATTATATATATATATATATATTATAATTTTTTTCTAACTCATGCACCACTCACCTTTATCTTTTCTTTTATATATATGCACTAGCTACAACCGATCAATGCTATCACATCTCTCTGCCACAATCCAATTTTGGCTTCCCACACCACCTTAACACATATCCATCAATCTGACCTATCCCCCATGCCATAGCCATACTTTTATTGCCCAAGACACACCTCAAATTAACCCTCACCAAGCTGCCTATCTCCTACAATAGCTCATTTTTTTAGTTGCCCAAAAAACCTATCTCTATCATACTCACTTGTCTTTTATTCCTACCACGGCCACACACTCTCTCAAGCTATCGAAACTGCATCAATTCACCTTCTAGTCGCCCTACCCCACTGTATGTGAACCATTAACTCTCTTTTACAAGTTGTAGCAGCCGTAATCAATAGCACCTCCATGTTTAACTTGTAGATTAATTCTGAATTTTTTTTAATAAACATAAAATTTATATATTTTCATAAATTATTCTATAGTTACCATTGAAGGTGTTTTTTTTCTAACTCATACACCACTCACCTTTATCTTTTCTTTTATATATATGGACCTACTACAACCCCATCAATGCTATCACATCTCTCTGCCACAACCCAATTTTGGCTGCCCAAGATCACCTCAACACAGATCAATCAATTCGTCCTATCCCCCATGCCGCAGCCATACTTTTAATTGCCTAAGACACACCTCAAATTAACCCCCACCAAGCTACCCATCTTCTGCAATAGTTCATTCCTAGAAAACCTATCTCTATCATCCTCACTTGTTCTTTATTCCTACCACAACCGCATTCTCTCTTAAGCTACTGAAACTATATCAATTCACCTTCTAGTTGGCCTACCCCACTGTATCTGAACCATTAGCACTCCTCTACCAGTTGTAGCAGTCGTAATCAATAACTCCCCCATGTTTAGCTTGTAGATGAATTCTGGAATTATTTTTTTAATAAACACAAAATTTATATATTTTCATAAATTTTTCTATAGTCATTAAAGGTTTTTTTTTTTCTAACTCATGCACCACTCACCTTTATATTTTCTTTTATAGATATGCACCTACTACAACCCCATCAATGCTCAAATTAACTCCTACCAAGCTACCATCTCTTGCAATAGTTCATTTTTTTTTTATCTACCCAAAAACCCTATCTCCATCATTCTCACTTGTCCTTTATTCCTACCACAACCACACTCTCTTTTAAGCTACCAAAACTACATTAATTCTCTTTCTAGTTGCTCTACCCCACTGTATGAGAACCATTAGCTCTCCTCTACCAATTGTAGCAGCTGTAATCAATAGCACATCCATGTTTAACTTGTAGATTAATTTTGAAATTATTTTTTTAATGAACACAAAATTTATATATTTTCATAAATTATCCTATAGTTACCATTGAAGGTTTTTTTTTTAATTCATTCACCGCTCACCTTTATATTTTCTTATATATATATATATATACACACACACTTGCTATAACTCCATCAATGTTATCACATTTCTCTAGCAACGCTTAAATTTGGCTGCCCAAGACCACCTCAACACATATCCATCAATCCCTCATATTCTCTATGCCGTAGCCATACTTTTAACCACCCAAGACACACCTCAAATTAACCTCACCAAGCTGCCCATCTCCTACAATAGTTTTTTTTTTTTTTTTTTTTGTTGCACAAAAAGCCTATTTCTATATTCCTCACTTGTTCTTTATTCTTACCACAACCACACTCTCTCTTAAGCTATCGAAACTACATCAATTCACATTCTAGCTACCCTACCCCACTGTATGTGACCTATTAACTTTCCTCTACCAAATATAGCAGCCCTAAACAATAGCACCACCATGTTTAGCTTGTAGATGAATTCTGAAATTATTATTTTAATAAACACAAAATTTATATATTTTCATAAATTGTTCAATAGTTACCATTAAAGGGGTTTTTTTTTTCTAACTCATGCACCACTCACCTTTATCTTTTATTTTATATATATGCATCTGCTACAACCCCAACAATACTATCATATCTCTTTTCCACAACCCAATTCTGGCAGCTCAAGACCACCTCAACACATATCCATCAATCTGTCATATCCCTCATGCCGTAGTGATACTTTTAACTAGCCAAGGCAAACCTCAAATCAACCCTTACCAAGCTACCCATTTCCTACCATAGTTCATTTTTTTTTACTGCCTAAAAAACCTACCTTTATCATCCTCAATTGTCCTTTATTCCTACCACAACCATACTCTCTCTTAAGCTACCGAAACTACATCAATTCACCTTCTAGATGCCTTACCCCATTGTATGTAATCCATTAGCTCTCATTTACTAGTTGTAGCGGCCGTAATAAATAGCACCTCCATGTTTAGCTTGTAGATTATTTCTTAATTATTTTTTTCATAAACACAAAATTTATATCTTTTCATAAATTATTCTATAGTTAACATTGAAGATTTTTTTTTTCTAACTTATGCACTACTCACCTTTATCCTTACTTTTATTGATATGCCCCCGCTACAACCCCATCAATGCTATCACATCTCTCCACCACAACCCAATTTTGGCTGTCCAAGACCACCTCAACACATATCCATTAATTTATCCTATCCCCCATGTTGTAGCCATAATTTTGACAACTCAAGACAAACATCAAATTAATCCCCACCAAGCTGCCCATCTCTTGTAATAGTTCAATTTTTTTAGTTATCCAAAAAACCTATATCTATTTCCCTCACTTGTCATTTATTCTTACCACAACCACACTCTCTCTTAAACTACTGAAACTACACCAATTCACCTTATAGCTACCCTACCCCACTGTATGTGAACCATTAGCTCTCCTTTACCAGATATAGTAGCCGTAATCAATAGCATCTCCATGTTTAGCTTATAGATTAATTTTGAAATTATTTTTATAATAAACATAAAATTTATATATTTTCATAAATTATTCTATAGTTACCATTGAAGGTTTTTTTTTTTTTTTTTCTAATTCATGCACCACCCACCCTTATTTTTTCTTTTAGATATATGCATCTGCTACAACCCCATCAATTTTATCACATTTCTCTACCACAACCTAATTTTAGTTGTCCAAGACCACCTTAACACATATCCATCAATCCTTCCTATCCCCCATGCCATAGCCATACTTTTAACTACCCTAGACACACCTCAAATTAACCCTCACCAAGCTGCCCATCTAATACAATAGTTTATTTTTTTTGCTGCTAAAAAAACCTATCTCTATCATCCTCACTTATCCTTTATTCCTACCACAACCATACTCTCTCTTAAGCTATCAAAACTACATCAATTCACCTTTTAGTTGCCTTACCCCTCTGTGTGTGAACCATTAGCTCTTCTTTACCAATTGTAGCAACCGTAATCAATAACACCTCCATGTTTAGCTTGTAAA
>CAMFYI010000252.1:0-37017 GCA_945999865.1 Vitis cinerea var. helleri x Vitis rupestris | reverse complement strand
AGCAGGACAGTTGCAGTCTCAGAGATGATAAATATATTGATTATGAGTAAATATCCTCATGATTAAGCAGCATCATTGATAAATACACCCAGGGAATCTCCATCTTCAGTATGTTATCACCACTCAGACTTAAATTATAGGATATTCATATTAATGGGATTTATATCTTTTTTGATATGACTCACGTTTAATAGTCATAGGCTAAGGCGAAGACTAAGATGAGCACAAATAAATTTCATCTTGAATAATAACTTGATGCAGCGACTCCACATAGATAGACTAGTAACAAGTTCAGCATTGAATGTTAGAACAGGAACTGTACACAAGCTCCTACATGCCTATGAAGTATAAATTTTAAACCTTGGTCAAGCAGCTAGGACATGTTCAGGCACAGGAAGAATCTCAAAGAGAGGGAAATCATGAAAAAAAATGTAGATATTTCTATCTACCAAAGAACTGAATAATTTTAAGAAAAACAATACTATAGCTTTTGGAACAAAAATATCAGTTTTGTCTTCATTGGATGAGAGATCCAGCATGCAGAGAGACACTGAAGCTAGTCCACAATGGGACCAAATGAAATATTGAAGTCAAAACAGTTAAAATTCCTTCATGGACTATATTGCATTTCAGTTGTGAATGAAGGAAAAACACCCACCCATCTCCATCAAACCTGCACAGAGAAAAAAGGGATCAGCACAGTTGTCATTGGGTTGATAACTAACATTTCATTTGCAAGAATAGCCCGAAACAAGTAAAAAACAAAAGTATACATGATTGGGATGAAGGTAAATTAAAAATTTAACATTTTTTAAGCAAACAAACTGAGTATAATCACCCCACCAAAAACCATGTCAAGCTCTATTAGAAATAGTTTGACATAAAGACAAAGGGCGTACCAATGATATCCAGCCACAGGGGAAAACTTAGGGTTGGGGCCAACCCTGACAAACTCTCCATTCAGGCACTCCTGTAAGCAACATTTCCAATTTCATATCAATTTAGCAGAGGATGAATGGCTAGACTTACAGTATCCAAGGGGAAAAAAAAATCAAACTATTTTCAATTTTGACAGGAAATAAGATTAGCAGATTTACAATGAGTATTTAAGCAATTGGGATTCATCATAATCATTAAAGATAAAAGAAAACAAAAGGTTTCGATGGGGTTGCTGTTAGATTTTAGGGAAGGTAAGATCTTATTATGTTTTTCATATTTTGTGGATCTATCTCTAGTCAGCTTGTCCCCCTAGATACATAGCAGTGAACCACACAAACTATGTTATAGTCTTATAGTTTGTTTCTCACTAAATATTTCTCTTGTTCACTCTCACAAAAAATCAAAGATTTTCTGTGGGGGGTAACAGACCCAATTATATACATCAAATGGGTTACATTTCTCACACAAATTTTGGCAGCCATCATGTTCATGAAAAAAAATACACTGGGTTTGATAACTGTTACCATGCTTAGAGCTGGCAAATTTACAGCCCATTTGTTAACATTTGGTCGAAAGACAACTCTGATCGAGTAGCACGACACTTGATGAATCAAAATTTTAAAATTTTAGAATAATTTGTCTGATCTTTGAACAAAATTCTGATTAACTAGGCCAAAGTAACAAACACAAAATTAAAGCAACTCTTTCCTAAATTCAGAATCCAACTTCTTGAAACTGGTTATTCATCCTCTAAACTTTCATACTCCAATTTCTCTTGTCAATTCATATTCAATGACCAATCCAAATTTAAATTTTATGGAGTTTTTGCAAATACTCAGCATATTTCAGAAATAGAGAAAAAATTGCGCATTATATTTATCAAATCAACATGCCATATCTATGTTGCCCAGCATTATACTACCGTCTACATGCTGTTAGTTTATTACATCATTCCCTGTCTAATAATGTAATTTACCTAAAAAAAAAAAAACCAAAAAATATTAAATTAAAAAGAGATGCAATAATTCACTATATATGAATTTCCAAGAAATATATCAAGAAAACGAAAACATCCCTATTAAAAAAAGTTAGGGGGAAAAAAACAATGAATTCAAGCAGCAAAAGAAAAGAAAAGTTAGCTGAAATTCGAACTACAATTAATTTCTATTAGGCTCCATTTGTTTGGTGAGAAAATGATTTGAATGTAAAATAAATCAAATTTGGTATTTGAGCCTCACTTTTCCTCAAAAATAGACAAAAACCAAAAGTTTCTTTTCTTTTCTTTTCTTTTCTCAGCAGCCAAGCACACGCAGCCAAATGTTTTCCCGAAAAAGAAAAACATGGGTTTCGTCAATCTCACCCACCGGAAGATACCCAATGACCGGAAGGTTCTTGCACGGCGGAGTCTCGTCGCGAACCGGAGCGAAGTTTCCAGACAAGTAGTGGAGAGGCTGTGAAGAATCGTACATCAACTTCACTATCAGCTTCTCCAGCCAATCCACCGCCTTCGAAGTGAACCCCTTACTCGGCTTCGGATCCACCACCACTACTCCTGCGCCGCCTTGCTCCTCCTTCTCCGCCATCTTCTCCGGCATTGCCGTCAATCACTGCTCAGTGGTTTGGAGCTTTTATCACCTCCTCGTTCTCTAATCTGCCGCCAGATGGCATCGTCTCATCTAGTCCTATATGAATGTTTGGGCAAAATAAACTCTTAAATGATCAAGAGAAATAAGAGAAGAGCCATTGCATGTGATGTGGAGTGGTGTGCAAATTTTGAATATTGGGTTTGTATTGTGTGGAGGAAAATAGAGACCAAACCCAAAATGGAATGCGTGGGACAACAAGAAACCCATTTAGAAGATAAATGGCCACGAACCGCACTACCTACAAATAAGCCAAAGCTTATGGGTCGGCGTGGCAACTAGCAAGACCATTGGTTAGTCAAGTCAAGAGCACTACCCACAAATAAATATTAAATTATAGATAATATATTATTTTTTAAAATTATATAATAATAATAATAAAAAACCTCGATATATGTATGTGTGTAAAAATAATTTTTATTTCATAATAAGTTATCAAAAATATTATTAAAAACATTTTTTTAGTTTAAATACTAAGTGATTCTTTATAAAAGTGTTTATAATTGGACTAAAAATATTTTTACTAGAATCACTCCCCAAAAGTCTTTAATTATTAACAAAATTAATGTGTTTATATAATTTAATCAAAACAACTTCTAATTTATAGAAACTCTTATATGGAAGTAGAAATAATCCTATTTCTCTCAAAAATATTTTTTAATTAGTTTACTTGAAAAATTATTTTATATCGAAAGAGTATTTCCTATTACTAAAATTAATTATAAGGCTCTATGATTCTATTCAAGTAAAGTTAAAAAAACACAGAAATAGGACTCTAATAAATCCTATTTTTAGACAGGTGTGAATAATCATTTTTAATATGGGTTGAGTTTAGGTAAAGTTTTTTTCGATTTGAACTTAATTTGAGTTATACTCATACTAAAGTTTGGATGATGAATCTAATTTAATATTTTTATATTATTTATAATTTATATAATCTTACATTAAAAGTGTTCATTTTATTTATTCTCTTTTTTATTTTTAAGAAAAAAATATCAAATTATAATTCTATTATATAACTTTTAAATTTTTTATAAGGACATATAAATTTCTTTTTACATTTTTGTTATTATATTATAATTGTATTCAACTTACTATTTAGATTTTGGTATAAATATATAGGAAAAAAAACATTATGAATGGATTACGAGTTACATGACTTAATTAATTCGACCACCTTGAATTTTTTTGTAACTAATCTAATTTCAACCTAAGTTCAGAAAAATAAGATTAGGTTTATTAAATTGAGTGTAACCTAATGATACTATACAATTTTCCATGTGGCCAAAACCTAATCTCAACCTATTGGGGTTTATGTTTGGAACCCCCACACTCACTAACCTTAGCACCACGAAGGTTGGTCATTGTTATGGTGAAAGTGTATGGTATAATTAGGTTTTACATAACTCAACACTAATAATATTCATTTGATTTATTTTTTAATTTTATAGGAAAAAAAATTAAATTGTAATTACTCTATCTCATTTTTCTAAAAAGACATATAAATTTATTTTTTAATTTTTTAATTATTATCTTGAAATAGTCTCATTAATTATTTTAATTTTAATATAAATATATTAAATAAAGTTAAAAAGAATGTAGATTTTTACCATGGACAACTTGATAAGCCTATTTTTTTTTTAAAAAAATGAGATTGAGTTAGACTTAGATTAACTACAACCCTCTTGAATTATAGTCCAAACATTTTTATTATGTTTTTCACATTTTGTAAAATTAAGTTCTAAAACACTAAATTTCAAAATTTCCCCCTGAAAAAAATAATGTTGTACCAAAGCTTTAAAGAACATAGTTTCTCATTGCAATATATATTGTAGAAGACCGATTTCTTTCCTAATTTGGATTTTAAAATTTCATGCATCTCACTTTGATCGCAAACCTGAGAGAAGCCCCGAATAAAAACAAAGTATTAGAAAGTAAATAAAATAAATATTAAAAAAAGAATTATAAACAAATCTTAATATCAAATATAAGCAACAATCACTAAATTTACATGATTCACAAGAATCTTGGGCATGCCCATGTAAGAAAGATGAAGTACAATAGAGTAGAAGAGTAGAAGAAACGACTCATGTTTCATCCAAAAATTACAATATCCAAATAGACAAACATTAGAAAATGATTCCATCAAAAGTAACATAAAATAATGTTAATAGTATCATTGAAGAAGCATAAAGAAACAACTAATAGAAAGGTTGTAAGGAGATTTGAGTGGCAATTTGTAGTAATTGAAAGTTGATACTGGATTTGAATTATACTTTTATTTAGAAGCTAAATACACTTCCACAACATGCAAGGAGATTCCAAAACCTTTAAATAAACCAACTTGTTCTTTGAGTCATGATTGAAGCCTTCGAAAGCGCGGGAAGTGGAGATCAACTTTTGAATCCATTCTTCCTCTCTTAATTGACCACCCTTTTATTTCATAAGTTGTTTAATGATTGAGCTTTTGTATGCCAACAATGAATGACATTATGAAATATGAGGTTATCTTCCAGTAAAAATCAGTCCCAAGGATAGTTCGATTAAACTTGATTCTCACCTATAATTCCGCCAAATAAAAAAAGAAGAAAAAAGTTAGTTTAAGAATAATAACTCTTACACTAATATGCAAATGGTACCATAAAAAGACTCATGACACTCCTTTCAAGCATCTTGAACATATAGATCAATCATCTTGGATTGGCTTTCCATTATTTTGGAACATGAATAATGTCATAACTATATGTTACAGCAGCCAACTCAATAAATTATGTACTTTGTTTTTTAATTTCGATATTAAAGGAATTGTATAAGAATGAACTAAAAGAAAACACAAATTATCATAAAGAACAATGTGACAGTTGTTGATGAAGGCTTACCATATATACCTCATCAAAATGATTAATTCTCTCTGCTTTGAGGTCAAATATGTAGCTCAATCTTTTTTCCTACAAAAAATCAAACAAGAATTAATTTTTTGAAATCTATTGCATAAAAAGTAGAATCTATAACAATTTTTGAGATACGAATGAACCTTTGTTGAGTTTGACAGATGTCATAGGAGCATGCAAATTAGAAGATCTATATGTCATGAATGTTCAACGATATCGGAACCAACAACTTGATTACAAGACTTGGGAAATAAGCCTGCCAAATCAATAAAGCTAACAACATTATGTACATAATGGAATGCTTCAATTGTAGCCAAGAGTTTTTTCACTTAGAGATTAGATGATCTTACATTGCAATTACAAAGAAACTCCAAAATTTACACTTTCACAGTATTGGATTCTAGCAACTTCTTCCCTTAGCAATAGGCAATATAATTCCTCCTAACAAAAGAAGGGCAAAAGAACAAGAAATTATTACTCTTGTGTCATAGAAGAGGACATCCATACTAAACATCATATTAGTCATTTTCAGTTAAGAATTATATATAAAGGCTTGTCTAGGCACCTAACAATAAATTGAATCAAGCACTTCAAGTCGGTAGTACGAGCCGCTCACTCAACTAGTTGCTGTTTGCTGTTTTATTGCTTTGAACAACTAAAATACAATAGTTGAATTTGAGCTTTTATAGTTCTTACGAAATTTGTAGTGAAGAACTAAGTTATAAAGAGTTTTGAGGTGGGAAGAGGAAGTGGAGTGACATACCTGAATAATAGAGACATAATGATGCAAGTGAATTTACTCATTCCATATGCACCAACAATACATAACTT
The DNA here is from genome assembly GCA_945999865.1 of Vitis cinerea var. helleri x Vitis rupestris. Taxonomy (NCBI): domain Eukaryota; kingdom Viridiplantae; phylum Streptophyta; class Magnoliopsida; order Vitales; family Vitaceae; genus Vitis; species Vitis cinerea var. helleri x Vitis rupestris. The sequence continues at coordinate 30,713 of CAMFYI010000252.1, read as the reverse complement.
ATAAAATAAGAATTGGAACAAATTGAATGTAAAATAAGAAATAAAGTAGCCATCAAAAGAAGGAAAAAAAGTTGGCATAGCTAACCTTAGAACACGCATTGCGGATAGTGCACCCGAATTGTAAAGAGAGAATAGGTCCTTTGTGCATTAGCTATTTGAGACTGGTAGATATGAAGTCTTAGGACATGATAAGCCATAGGATCAATCTGCACATGCTTCCTTTTGACATCCCTCTAGTAGTGATTTCAAGCTTGACAATGAATAACAAGAAGCTTAGTGAGGTGACTTACCATCTATTTTACCTAAGTTAAAGAATGAACACATACCCAAAGTGTTAGATTCTTTGCTGTAGTAAGGTGAATACATATTGGATGCTACCTTTCAAGTTCTTAGAATTGATTCCTACATTCACATAAAAAATCTTTAACTTGCTGAAATTCCCTAAGACATAAGATTTCACCACCATTAGCATTTACATTTCGAATATCTAAACTTGGACAAATAAACAATGGCATGTCAAAATTTAAGAGAGAAATGATGTACCAAAATCCTTTTTTTGGAACATATGTTGGATTCTCTATCGCCATCAATATGCATAGACGTCAATGGATGTAGGAAGGAGAAAGGAAATGAAGGAGATGGTACTGTGGATCCTTAAGATATAGATGCAGTGGCATGGATGTCGGCTTAAGGAGAATAGGAAGAAAAGGAAAACATGGCAAGAATGAAGCTTCTGTTGTTTATCTGGTAATGCCACTACCACCTCGACATATGTTTTAAGTTTCTCTAATTTTTGAGTTTCTCCATCATGGCAGAAATGAGAAGAATAATCCTGTTAATTCTCCTTGTTTCACCCTTCCTATAAGACAAGGTATAAGAATTTTTAGCAAATTAAATAACTATAAAATAAACCAACAAAACCAAAAAAGAAAGGAATGGGTCCTAAACCTGAATAATGAAGACATGTTATAGACAACATGCAAAGCTTAAATATCGAATTGAATGGCTAACTTTTCCCATATGCCTCGGGTACCCATAACATGTCAATATTTATTTATGGAATATTGAAAAGCATCCATCCAATCCTCAACATCACCCCTTTGGTATTGGTCAGCAATAGAATGAATCTGCAATAAATTTGTCCAATAAAATCCAGTCAAAAGAATTACAAACATGACTCATAACCATGAAAAGGACTTGCATAATATGAGTGTTTTTGGAAATGCATCAAAGACTCTGGTAATTAAAGCTGTAAAGAAAGTGTAACATTCTTAAAGGACAAATTGTAAAATAATTAAAAGTAAATCCCATAGAAAAGGAATATAGGTAGATTTGCAAACCTAAAATATGTTTGTATGGTGTGATAGAATTAAAGAGCACAAGAATCTTTTAGGGTGGGAAGCGGTAGGTAACAATTTGGTTTATTCTGTGGGAAATGGTAGGAGGATTAGATTCTGGGAGGAAAAGTGGTGTGGAGAGGATAAGTTGTGTTCTCTTTTTCCTTCTCTATATGCTATATCCTTGGATAAGGAGGCTTGGGTAGCGGATGTATGGAGTCATTCTGGAGGGGGGGTGTGGGCTCCTAGGTTCTCTAGGAGAATTAATGATTGGGAGGTGACCGAGGTGGAACGCCTTCTCTTGAGGTTGCAAGGGAGGAGGGTTTTCAGTGATGTGGAAGATGAAGTAATTTGGACTAAGGCAAAGGACGGAAGATACATTGGATCGTCTTCAGAAAAGAGGGTTCTCCTTGGCTAATAGATGCTTTTTGTGTTTGGTAGAGGAAGAATCTATTGATCACATCCTCTTGCATTGTGGGTTGGCCAGAAACTTATGGAGCTTACTTTTTTCTCTCTTTGGAGTTTCGTGGGTGCTCCCCTCTTCAACAAGAGAGGCGCTATTGGGGTGGTTAGGGCCTTGTGTGGGAAAGGAAAGGAGGAAAGTGTGGCGTTCAGCACCCTTGTGCCTCTTTTGGACTGTTTGGAAGGAAAGAAACAGTAGGGCTTTTGATAATATAGAGCATTCGATTCAGGGGTGTAAATCGGTTTTACTTTGTAATCTGTGGGCGTGGTCCAGGGGTTTTTTTGTTTCTGGCCCCACTTCCGTTGTAGATTTTGTTGATTGGTTAGGCCATGGGTAAAGGTTTTTCTTTGTATACTTCCTGTATACGGTGGGGTGCTTCATTGAAGTGCCTCTTTTTATTAATATACTGTCTTTTTATTCATAAAAAAAAAAAGAGCATAAGAATCTTTTATCTATTTGTCATCAATTTTGAGAAAATGAGAGAAAAACATAAATTTTCATCATCATTAAAAAATGATATCTAGAATTATACAAACAAACAATAATGAAACATACTTACCAAATTAAGAGAAGTAAGCACTTAGGGCTCCTCTTGTGGAAGAGATGTTATATAGATCTAAATCCTGATCAAGATATAGATATATCAACATGCATTTCAGCTCAAGTAAAATAAAAAGATGAGGAAACCAGAGAAGTAATGAATGTTGGTTACTGTTGTTTTGCTAGTGATATTGATACTATCCCCCCACCATCTCTTTTCCTCCATCATGGCAGGAATGGGAAGAATGGTCCTGCTAGTTCTCCTTGTTTTATACTCCCCTCAAACCAACTTGCCTTTCAATGAAAATGAAGGAGATATGCCGCTATTGTTATCCGTGCATCCCAAAGCATTTAGATTCCCATGATCAAGAAGCTTGAGAGACGAGAATTAACCACTTGCCACATGGATTCAGTAATATGTGCTCCTTGCTCAAGTGGAGTATTGTTGTTCTACTTTAAATGAGAGTTAAAAAAAAGATCAAAATATTAGACAAAAAACATCAGACGAAGTACAACATTTTTTAGTAAATGAATGAAAGGGGTAAACAATCCAAAGCATAAGGAGATGAGTCAATTCTAAACCTGAATAGTGGAGACAAAGTATGGACAACATGCTAAAAATAGTATAGATTGGGAGTGTGATGTAAGTGAGCTAACTCATTCCATATGCATCGGTTATCCTCAACCTATCAACATTTTTTTTAGGAATATTAAAGGGTGTTGGCTTAATAGAATGAATCATCAAGAAATTGGACTAGTGAAAAGAATTACAAGCATTGTTCAATCCAAAAATATAAAATTAAATCATAATTTATAACTAGGGAAAAGACTTGCATAATAAGAAAGTATTATATGCACATCCCAAGTGATATTCTAAATAACTGCAAGAAAACCGAACATGACATTTACAGTCCCAATTGTATTCATGAGTAAAAGAACATAGACATGCAACAAAGTGAAGGAAAACAAATTGAAAAACCTTTTCCCTTACATATGCCATTACATATCAAATTTAGCAAAACATAATTTATAAGGTTCTAAAGAGCTAGATAAATTGTAAAATAACAAAAAATAAACCCTGTAAAAACAACCATACAAATTAGATTGCAAACACATAGTAAGATGAATAATTTAAAATTGCATAGAAATATGCTCTGTTCTTTCTTTGCGATAGACACTTGTTTATATTACAAAAAACTCTAAATAAGCATTAGATTTTATTTTATGCTTTTGGTGCCATCTTATAAGAATCAACATAAAAAAATAAAATAAAATTAGATTGCTTGTGGCAGTCCCCACGGAAGAAGCACCTTAGTCTACACCTATATACACCGATGGTCTTCTTCACACTACCAATCAATTCAACATGTGGTGGGGTTGACCTCAATACATTAACGTGTCCATCAAGGAATATGGAGCGACACTTCTTTAAGTTCTAACCCAAACATTGTTAAACACTATAAGCAAATCCATAAAAGAGTCTAGTTTTGATTAATATAAATTCCTGGCTGAGTTTCCTGAGCTTTAGTTTTCTTGGGTGGCCATCTAGAGGCATGATGGTTGCAATTTTTGAAGGCATTATAAGCATTAAATAATCAGTATTGCAACAGTTTCAAGTATTATATTCTGAAATTTATATAATATTTGAGAGAAGTGAGATGACAACAATTTCGACGGCAGTAAAATGCAAACATGTAAACTGCAAACACCGAGTAACAAGGCATTTTGGTAACCTAAGCATTTTATCAAACAGGTGAAGTGCGAACAAATAAGGAAAAACACAGCAAACAACTAGAAATTGGATTGCATACTTGAAATTTATTGTGGATGACGCATTCAATTAAAGAGACAAGGCAAGCTTCACATACCTGCTTCAATGTCGCGAAATAATAATTTCGGGAATATGAGAAATCATAGCCGAAACTTCACCAGTTTTGTATTTGTATCTTCTATATAAGAGTGGACAATCACAGATTTCGAGTGTGTGTAGATGGCGGAGGGATCGCATCTCTGCTGGCAGAAATAACAAATTATGGCAGTGTTCAATGCGAAGCTTTGAAAGTGATGTGAGGTGGCCGATCCAGTGTGGTAAAGTGATCAAACCAGAGATATATTCAATTGTGAGAGTTTGTAGGGTGGAAACATGTTGAACCCCCTCTGGCAGAGATATCAGATCATTTATGCGTCTAATAGACAGAGACTTCAATGAAGAAGAGACAGAGATCAAATGTAAGCGTAGCTCCACAGTGGTGTTGCCCAGCTGTAGATCCTCAAGATAAGGATATGAAGGAGCTTGCTCTGCTGCTACATCCCTCCTTCCCCATCCCTCCAAATTGGGCAAATAAAAAAGTTGGAGTGTCCTCAGACATGGGAATAATGGCTTTGCTGATGATGGGTAATCCCTTCAAATTTGTTGTTTTGCTAGTGATATTGATACTATCCCTCCACCATCTCTTTTCCTCCATCATGGCAGGAATGGGAAGAATGGTCCTGCTAGTTCTCCTTATTTTATACTCCCCTCAAACCAACTTGCCTCTCAATGAAAATGAGGGAGATATGTCGCTATTGTTATCCATGCACCCCAAAGCATTTAGATTCCCACGATCAAGAAACTTGAGAGACGAGAATTAACCACTTACCACATGGATTCAATTATATGTGCTCCTTGCTCAAGTGGTATATTGTTGTTCTACTTCAAATAAGAGTTAAAAAAAAAGATCAAAACATCAGAAGAAGTACAAAAATTTTTAGTAAATGAATGAAAGGGGTAAACAATTCAGAGCAAAAGGAGAGGAGTCAATTCTAAACCTGAATAGTGGAGACAAAGTATGGACAACATGCTAAAAAGAGTATAGGTTGGGAATGTGATGTAAGTGAGCTAACTCGTTCCATATGCATCGGTTATCCTCCGCCTGTCAACATTTTTTTAAGGAATATTAAAGGGTGTTGGCTTAATAGAATGAATCATCAAGAAATTAGACTAGCGAAAAGAATTACAAGCATTGTTCAATCCAAAAATATAAAATCAAATCATAATTTATAACCAGGGAAAAGACTTCCATAATAAGAAAGTATTATATGCACGTCCCAAGTGATATTCTGAATAACTACAAGAAAACCGAACATGACATTTACAGTCCCAGTTGTATTCATGAATAAAAGAACATAGACATGCAACAAAGTGAAGGAAAACAAATTGAAAAACCTTTTTCCTCACATATGCTATTACATATCGAAATTAGCAAAATATAATATATAAGGTTCTTAAAAGATAACAAAAAATAAACCCTGCAAAAACAACCATACAAATTGGATTGCAAACACATAGTAAGTTGAATAATTTAAAATTGCACAGAAATATGTTTGTTCTTTCTTTGCAATAGACTCTTGTTTATATTACAAAAAACTCTAAATAAGCATTAGATTTTATTTTATGCTTTTGGTGCCATCTTATAAGAATCAACATAAAAAAAAGAAAAAAAATAAGAAAAAGAAATTAGATTGCTTGTGGCAGTCCCCGTGGAAGAAGCACCTTAGTCTACACCTATATACACCAATGGTCTTCTTCACACTACCAATCAATTCAACATGTGATGGGGGTTCATCTCAATACATTAACATGTCCATCAAGGAATATGGAGCTACACTTCTTTAAGTTCTAACCCAAACATTGTTAAACACTACAAGCAAATCCATATAAGAGTCTAGTTCTGATTAATATAAATTCTTGGCTGAGTTTCCTGAGCTTTAGTTTTCTTGGGTGGCCATCTAGAGGCATGATGGATGCAATTTTTGAAGGCATTCCAAGCCTTAAATAATCAGTATTGCAACAGTTTCAAGTATTATATTCTGAAATTTATATAATATTTGAGAGAAGTGAGATGACAACAATTTCGACGGCAGTAAAATGCAAACATGTAAACTGCAAACACCGAGTAACAAGGCATTTGGGTAACCTAAGCATATTATCGAACAGGTGAAGTGCGAACAAATAAGAAAAAGCACAACAAACAACTAGAAATTGGATTGCATACTTGAAATTTATTGTGGATGATGCATTCAATTAAAGAGACAAGGCAAGCTTAACATACCTGCTTCAATGTCACGAAATAATAATTTCGGGAATATGAGAAATCTTAGGCCAATCTTCGCCAGTTCCCCATTGGTATCTTTCAGATAAGTATGGACATCCATAGATTTCAAGTGTGTGTAGATGGCGGAGGGATCGCATCTCTTCTGGCAGTGATGTTAAAGAAGGGCACCCTGCAATGCAAAGCTTTGAAAGTGATGTGAGGCGGCCGATCCAGTCTGGTAAAGTTGCGAAACCAGATGAATATTCAATTATGAGAGTTTGTAGGGTGGAAACATGTTGAAGCCCCTCTGGCAGAGATATCAGATCATTTATGCGTCCAATAGACAGAGACTTCAATGAAGAAGAGACAGAGATCAAATGTAAGCATAGCTCCACAGTGGTGTTGTCCAGCCGTAGATCCTCAAGATAAGGATATGAAGGAGCTTGCTCTGCTGCTACATCCCTCATTCCCCATCCCTTCAAATTAGGCAAATCAGAAAGTTGGAGTGTCTTCAGAGATGGGAAGAATGGCTTTGCTGATGAAGGGTAATCCATCATGCACTCCACAGCTATTAGACTGGAAAGTTCTAGATATTTAAGAGAAGGGAGTTGTGCAAAAGGTGGCAGAACTTTGCTTCTGTCGCAAGACCATATTCGAATATTGACTAGGTTTGGGAGCAGCAAATCCAACCCATCATTCATCATCCAATTTGGGAATCTCACACCTGTGTAACAAAGTATGAAGAGCTCCTTCAGATTTGGATGTGGTTGCAGGCTTTCCATCACTAACACTGCCTCCTCACTCTCGTCCTCCTCACTCTCGTCCTCCTCACTCTCGGCGGTAGCTTCTTGTCCCTCCCAATCTAAACTCAAGCACTCAAGACTCTGTTTACCCTCCAAAATGGCTTCCTTAGCTTCACTGCCTCTCGCATTTGAAAGATTTTTAATTTGTAGTTGTCCTCTGAGATTGTTAAGGAATCTCAGTTCATTCAACCTACCCATTCTCTTGTGCCTGGATTCGCCACTATCATTCCCTACCCAGAATAATGGCAAGGTTTGAAGATTAGTCAAATCTCCCAACCCACGTGGCATATAACTTAATTTATTGTCTTCATCAATCTCAAGATGCCTTAGGTTGATCAATTTTTTCATATTTCTCGGCAATTCTTTCAGATCGAAACAATAGAAAAGCTTCAATGTCTGTAAATGATTCAATCTTGTAATAGCATTTGGGAGGTTTTCAAATCTCCCATGAGAAAGATCAAGATATCTTAGATGACTTAGTTTTCCAAAAGATGACAGAGCCTTATATGGAAAGATTAACCTCATCTTCATTACCCTTGGACCTTTTAAGCTTGAAAGGAGTCTAGTTATAGAACTATCATCACCAACCACAAAGTCGGCCACAAAGTCGGGGCCCATAAAGAAAGTCCTGATGGATTTGCCCATTAAATCCTTGAGCATATTGTGTTTTGTAAATAATGACACATGATGAATTCTATGTGAAATAATCTTCACATCATCTGTTACAATGATAACCTCGGACTTTGCAATGGATTGTGCAAGATCATGAATTAAGTCATGCACTTTACAACTTATATCATCTTCATTTTCAACTTTCTGAAACAATGATCTTGACAATAAATCTTCAAAATATTGATTACCAACATCCTCTAAATCTATATTCTCATCATATGGTTGAAGGTAACCTTGTGCCATCCATAGTTGTACTAACAACTTTTTTTCAATTATATAATCTTTGGGAAACAATGCACAATAGGCAAAACATTGTTTCAAATGGACGGGAAGATTGTCATAGCTTAACCTCAATATCGGTAAAATATCATTTTTTTCTCCAAGAAGTACAAGATTTTTATTTTTTTTAATGCTCAACCAATGGCTTTCTTGGGTTTTGAAGTACAACATTCCGCCTAAAGTCTCGATGACAAGAGGAACTCCTTTGCACATCTTTACAATTTCTTTTCCTATGGCTACAAGGTTTGGGTGCATTTGCTCTTCTCCCTTTTTAAATGCAAGACTTTCAAACAAATCCCAAGACTCATCATCTTTAAGACCTTCCACAATATATGGGGAATCAATTCCTATAACTGATGCAACTCTTGTGCTTCGAGTGGTCACCAAGATTTTACTCCCATTTGCACCAACAGGCAATAAGGTTATGAACTGACCCCATTTCCTTTTGTCCTCGTTCCAGACATCATCTAACACAAGAAAATACCTCTTCCCATCTAAGTTCTGCTTAAGGAGTTCTTTCAACTGATCTAACTCCAAGTTTTCCACATCTCTATTAGTTGCAGACTTTATGATATTTCTAACCAGTACTTTTACATCAAAATCATCCGAAACACAAACCCACATTTTAAGATTAAAATAGCTTACCACCCCTTGGTCGTTGTATACCAACTGAGCAAGGGTGGTCTTGCCTAAGCCCCCAATGCCTACAATCACAACCATTGACAAATTTTCTTGAGTACTTGATTGCATCAACAACTCTATTATCTCCCTTTTGTTTTCCTCTCTACCCACAATTTTATGAGATTTCTCCACAACAGAGCACGTCTCCCTCCCCCTATTCCTTACCGGGACATCAGATATGACTCTGGGAATAAAATTGAACTTGGAGATATCATTTGCAATATCATCTAGCCTTTCTCTAATATCTTTTATTCTATGACCCATCTTAAATCGAAAAGCAAGATGATTGGAAGATGAGAAGAAGTCACCTACTTGTCCAGCAAATCTTCCCTGCGCTTCCGTTTTTCTCCGTAACTCTTCAGTTGCAAAGTCATCGAACAAGTCATCAGCATCATAAACAACATCTTTAAGCCTCTGCACCCAAGTTGCTACAGCATGGCTCCACTGCTGCTGCTCCTCAGCATCAACAAGTACAGCTTTGATCATGGACAGTTTGTCCTGAAGCTTTCCCAGCTCGTTTCGGACACCATACATCAACCCAATTTCTCCGTAAATTGAAGACCCCAGCTTCATCAAAAGCTTCTCAATAAGACTGAATGGAATTTGTTCGGCCATCTTTCAAACAGCTAAGGAGAATGAATGGAATTGTAGCAAGAGAGAATACGAGAAAGAAACAAGCGATAGTGTTGTGAGGAGCAATAGGAATACATGTGAGGATAATATATAGAGATTACAGAGAGAGCCGTTGTAGGGAGAAGTAATATTAAGTTAATCACAGTCAACCATTGCATCGCCCGAGTGATATAAATAAATTGCAGAGAAATAATTATTAGACAAACGCTTCTGTTTTCACATTCAAATCCACATGGGGGCACATGCCCATGTGCAGGAACAACTGTCTCCTTTCATGTGATGAACCATCACCTTATCTTACGATTTTTCTTAATATTTTTTCCTCACATTTTCCCATGACATCCAAACATAAAGTAATTATTTTATTTTTCTTATTATTTTCTTTTGTTTTTCTCCGTACTTTATATGAATCAAATATAATCTTCATAGTTTCATGTATGAAGATGGGTTGGAAGACATTTAAAAAAGGCACCACTTGCGATCCAAATTTTGGAATATTTGATTAAAAAAGGTAAACCAAAACAATACATCATAAATATAAAAGGAAAGTAAAAGAGCTTAACCATGTGAGTCACGCTCCGATTATTAAAACTAAACCCAACATTTATTTATATATTTGAAATGGGTTAAGTGGTGGTGATGGTAGTTGAATAATTGAACCGTTTATCTTGAGTTGGTGTGAAGTTTTGCGATTTTTAATTTGAAAATGTAGGAAGCTATTAGTGACGGCTTCATTGTTTATTAATTATGAAAAACCGATGTCTAGTACGATAACTCTTAGAAGGGGTGAATAGACATATTTAAAAATTATAATATAAGGAATGAAATAAATCCAATTTTAAGCTTATAGAATATAAGAGATAATCAATATATTTAAAATACTCGAATAATAAAAAAAGTATGCAAGGGGACACACAAAAGTTTTATGTGGAAAACCTCCACACTAAATGGAGATAAAAAAATACAAACTTTAAGACCTCAAATCTAAATCCATTATATGAGATCAAGTCACACAAATTTACCTACTTACTTTACCTAAAGACTTACTCTTCAATACCTATAATTTGATCCATGTTTGCAATGCACTAATCTCCAATTGGTCCTAGTATTCACCTTAGTGGCACAACATGCAATCTCCAATTGTTCTAATGAATACACTTTAGCTTTATTGAAGGGATATTGGTCTTTAAACAACCCAAGATTTAACACTAGATTGAGAAAGAATGTGATTATTTCTTTCATCCTATTTTAGGACTTGTCCCAAACTTGAAGGAATTCTTAGAAGAAATAACACAAATATTGAGAAAGTAAAAATATTAACAAATCTTAATACGTAGAAAAAACAACAAAAGCTCGATTTATATTTACTTGATTCATAACCATATTAGGTACCTCGATAGAGGGGATAAAAATAAAATTTGTTGACAAAGATAGAAAAAATTACAACAAATTAGAAGAGTAGAAGAAACTCTCATGTTTGATCCAAAAATTACAATCTTAAAATGGGCAAGTATTTGAAATGATGTAAAATTATATCAAACTTGTCATTGAAAAAAAATATAAAATAAATAAATAATACTACCGTTACAAGTGTAGCTTAACTTAGATTTTTTTAATGATAAGGAATTCCTTCTATGTATATGTTTTGTACATTTATTATTATTATTATTATTATCAATGTTGTTTCATGGAAAATCGAAAAAGAGAGAGAGAGAGAAGAAAATAGAGTGAAAGATTATAAGGAAAGAAAAAAAAAAACTCCTATTTAGGGAAAGAAAATTAAATTTAAATTTTGAGAAATATACTTTTGTCAAATTTTACTCACCTTTATATAAAGAAAATGGTGAGAAAAACCTTTTAGCATTATATATATATATATATATATATATATATATATATATATATATATATATATATATATATATTCATAACATGCAAATATTAAAAAAATTATTTTTCTTATGGTTTATATATTTGTGGTATAATTTCATGTATGAAAAACCTTATTCGCCTTAAAAAAAAAAGACTTTATGATGTCACCACATTTCTTAATATATTAAAAAAAAAAAAAGTTGATAGATTGATAGTTCTCTTATTGATTGGGTATAATATTTGTGGATGTTGTAATATGTAGACAACACCCTACTACTTTACAATTGTCTATATTTTTTGTAAATTAGATAATTTTTATTTAAAATTTTAAGACTATATTTGATTCCTATAAAATTTTAGGGAACATGTGAAAAAAAGAAAATAAATAAGAAAAGTAGCAAAAAAAGTGAAAAAAATAAAAAATAAGTTTAAATTTAATAAATTATTTTTATACGTTTTTCAAACTTATTTTATTTATTTCTTTCTATTATATTATAGTAAGATTAAATAATTTTAAAATATATAAATTTTAAATAAATTTTAATTATAGTTGATTTTCTTTTATATTTTCTATAATGAAACTAAATATAAGAAAATAATTTTTCTTAATATTTTTATAGTATTTTTTGGAAACCAAATATAGCTTAAGGAAATAAAGATGGAAAGCGGTAAAAAATATTATAGAGAATATCGAAAAAGAAACTACATGAAGACGGGGCACAACTTATATAAAGGGAGCATTGCTCACCTTCTTTACCTTTTAAAAAAGTTAGATTTCAAATCTCAAGCCAATAGTTTTTTTTTTTTTTTTTTTTTTTTTTTTTTTTTTAAATATGTCATGTAGGGATATTCATTATTGTGAATATTACGCAGCTTTGTTGGTTATTATTTTTGTAATTACCTATATTTTTTCTAGATTCAATAATTTCAACTTGAATTTTTAAGATGGTGGATATGCAAAACAATGACTAATATAAAGACTGTTAAGCACTAATAGGGATAACAATGAGATAGGTTCCCTCCATTCCAATCCCATCCTGTTTATTCAAAATAATTCATATCTTTGTCATATTTAAAAAATTAAATGGGACAGGACAGGGTCAAATGGGTATGAGAAATTCCCACCGTTTAACTTTTTTTTTTTAATATTTTTTAAAATTTATTTTTAAATTTTTTAATTACATTAGAATAAATATATTTTATAAAAAATTAAATTATTATATTTTTTATAACTTATTTTATTAAAAATATTTTATTATTATCTATATATTAAAAATAGTAAAATAAAAATTAAATTAATTTTATATATAATCGAGGCAAGGCAAGGCAATATCTAAATCTGTTCCAAACCTGTCATGCTTTTTAAAAAAAATTTCAAACCCGTCCCAAATCCGTTTAATTAAAATTGAAACCCATTCTATTAGGGGTAGGACGAGTACCTAAAAAAGCCCGTCCCATTACTACCCTAAGCGTTAATCTCACCTTTTATGATTATAAAATAAAATTTGAAATTAATGATTTAATCTAAGTGCGTATGAGTACAAAAATTTCTAAAAAGAAAATTAAAATATTTCTAAAGAATTTTTAAAAAATTAAGATTATATTAGCCTAGGTTTCCCAAACTTGATTGGATTTCATTTTTTCAAAATTAGTAGAATCCATTGAGGTATATACAGGGGAATCTGTTGATCCTCGTGTTTCTATTTATTGAGAACTGATTAAAATGCTCAAGATTGGCAAAACTGAATTTTCATTGGTTAAAGATCAGTTAAATCGATTGGACAACAGTAACCCCAACGAGTAATAGCCGATTGACAGATTGATTGATCTGTATCTAATAACTAGTTTGGGGTTCTAAATTCTATTTAAATACTCTATACTTATATTAAAGTGGAAGGATTATAAATCATTCTTGAATATTATTTTAACCTTGGATGAGTGTTTTTTGATGTTGGTTGAATAATTAAAGATGATGTGAAGTTTTTATTACTTTTAATTCAACATGTAGTGATATTGCCATTTCCACCTTGTTTTTTGGCCAAATGATTTGATGGAGTTTGAACCCGATGAGTAATCTTACAGTATCCCATATTTGTATTTGTAATATGAGATACAATAAGATGTGAAATAATCTATTTTTTTATATTCTCTATATGAAATATGATAATTTTAAATATGTATTATAATTTTTTTCATTTATTTTTTTATTTTAATTTTTTATCACTCATTTTCTAAAATAAAAGTTTACAATTAAAAAATCAAACTTTTGATTGCAAGAAGAAAAGAACTTAAAAATATGTATATAATAATAAAACCTAAATAATAGTGATATATAGTATTATTTAATATACAAAATACGTTTATATATTTAAAAATATAATATAATTTTTTTTAATAAATTTTAAATATTTTAATCATTATGAATAAAAAATAAAAATGTATTAATTAAATTATAAACTATTGAATTTATAAAAGACACCACTTGCCATCTCAATTTTGTAAACCCAACATTTATTACTTGAAATAGGTTGGGTGGTGAATTGAATTGTGTTTGGTGACTGGATGAGAAGTTTTATGATGGGGGCAAGTCCATAAGAGGTTTTCACCCATGGAAGTCATAATCAAAATATAAACAAATCTCAATATCAAGAGCAAACATTGCATGCTTCCATTTGGGGGATTTTGGAATACAACCTTTATCTTTACATTATTATTGGGTATTTATTTATTAATACACATTATATATTTATCATGCATGCATCATTGATAGGTTTATCATTCTTCAAAGTTTCATTTAAAATTTTCATATTTTAAGATGACTGTTTTTTTTAAAAAAAAAAATAAATTCTATATTAATATTTAAAATTCCAATTAGATAATTTCGTCTGTGTTAACAACAAGTTTATAAAATAAAATTTCTATTTTGAGAGGAAACTTTTTTAAAAGCAATGCTTGTATACGCATTAGTTTTCAATAGATATTTTTTCGAGGTCTCGCACATGGTTTCAATAATATAAACCAACTTGGGTTGGTAGGTGGAGTTTTTTTAAAATATATTTATTTATTTACTTCTACTATACCCGTAACTAATCTTGTACAAGACATCTTTTTCTTTTCTGTTTTTTATTTTTATTTATTTTTATCATTTTGTATCAGAAAAATATAATATCAAAAAGTGGCTTGCAAATAAGTGATGATTAATCCCAATTATCATGTAGTAAAAAAGGATTTATTTATATCTAAATCCTAAATCCCTTTTTTTATTATACTAAAAGAGCATTTGGTAAACATTTAAGTGGATTTTATGTTAAATTATTCCTAAATGTTGATTTAAATTTTATTATTTGTTTTTATTTTAAGATTAATAATGATAGGTAAAGTTAATTTAACATTTATTCTAAATAATAAAATTGACATAATTACCGTTATTAATTTTGACTAATATTTATCCTTATTGATTTTAATTAATATTTATTTTTCTTAATATTAAATAATAAATTTATTTTTTTAAATAACTATATTTAAAGTACTTTAGATAGTCAAGTTAATTGATAATATTTATATTTTAAAAAAATGAATCATGAACGTAGAATCATGGTTGTAAAATATATTTTTATCGTAGTCAACAAATGAGATAAAAAAGATTTGATAAAAATAAATTAATTATTTTAACTTATTACTTAAAAATATTTTTAATTTTAAGCATATAATATTAAATTATTTTATTAAATTATTTTATCAAATATACGTAATCTATTTAATGATTTTTTTATTATATTATTTTTCTCCCATGATATTTTTAAGAATCAAATATAATCTTAATTATCATAATTTTTTATTTGAATGGTCTGTGCATTTTTATTTTTATTTTTTTTTTGTGTGGTTTCATGTATATAAAACCTTAGCTGCATTGCAAAAGAGATTTGTTATGCATTATATATAATTGTATTTCTTTAGGTATTAAAAAGTTCAAGGTAGAAAGATTCATACTCGTATTTATTAAGTTGGGTGACGTTGGAAACATACTATTGTTTTACAAGTGTATACGCTTTCTCTAAAAACCATATAGCCTTGTGGATGGCATGCACAGGCTGAGGAGAGCATATATATATGTAGGTTGGGCTACCAGCACATAGCAATAAATTTGTCTGATAGAAACTTGTCAGAAGAATCACAGACATGATTCATAACAATGAGGAAGACTTGCATGGCATGCAAGTATTTTATAAGGTTTACATCTTGGAAAGTTGTCTGCTTAAAAAAACAAAAATTATACCAATTATATTTTAAAATTAAAGAATATAAAATATTTAACTCATTATAAAGTTAATTACAAGGCTATATGGTTATTTCCAAGTAAACTTAAAAAAGAGAAAAAAAAAATAGGTTCCGAGGAATCCTACTTTTAGACAAGGGTGGGTAATCATTTTTAATATAGGTTGAGTTTAGGTAAAGTTTTTTTAACTTGAACTCAATTTGACTTATATTTGGACTAAGATTTGGATAATTTAAGTAATTTAATTTAATATTTTTATGTTATTTATAATTTATATAATCTTACATTAAAGTATTCATTTTATTTATTCTCTTTTTTATTTTTGAGAAAAAAATATTAAATATAATTCTATAATATATATTTTTATTTTTTATAAAGATATATAAATTTATTTTTACCTTTTTGTTATTATCTTGAAATTATATCCAATTTACTATTTAGGTTTTGGTATAAATTATATGAATTGATCGATTTGACCTCTTGAACATAATCCAACCAACCAACCTAATCTCAACCTAAACTTAAAAAAATAATATTAGGTTATGTTAAGTTGTGTGTAGCAAT
This sequence comes from Vitis cinerea var. helleri x Vitis rupestris, assembly GCA_945999865.1. NCBI lineage: Eukaryota > Viridiplantae > Streptophyta > Magnoliopsida > Vitales > Vitaceae > Vitis > Vitis cinerea var. helleri x Vitis rupestris. Next base: position 14,520 of record CAMFYI010000252.1, on the reverse strand, counting down.
GTTACTATATACTTTCCCTGTTACTGCAACCAAATCTCAACCTTTTGGGGCATATGCCTCAAACTCCACACACCCATTGACGTTAGCATCATGAAGGTCGATTGATTGTTACGGTGAAAATTAAGTGTATAGTATAATAAGGCTTACCATAACTCAACACTAATAATATTCATTTTATTTATTTTTTAATTTTAAGAAAATAATATTAAATTGTAATTACTCTATCTCATTTTTCTAAAAAGATATATAAATTTATTTTTTATTTTTAATTACTATCTTGAAATAGTCTCCTTAATTATTTAAATTTTAATATAAATATATTGAATAAATTTAAAAAATGTAGATTTTACTATGGACAACTTGATAAGTATTTTCTTTAAAAAATGAGATTGAGTTAGACTTAGATTGACTACAACCCTTTCGAATTACAGTCCTAATATTTTTACTATGTTTTTCACATTTTCTAAAAATAAGTTCTAAGACACTAAATTTCAAAATTTTCCCCAAAAAAAAAAAAATGTTGTACCAAAGCTTCAAAGAAAATAGTTTCTCATTGAAATATATATTGTAGAAGACTGGTTTTCTTTCCTGATTTGGATTTTAAAATTCCATGCATCTCACTTTGATTACAAACCCAAGGGAAGCCACATATAAAAACAAACCGAGTATTAGAAAGAAAAAAAGAATTATTAACAAATCTTAATATCAAATACAAACAACAATCACTAAATTTACATGATTCTCAAGAATCTTGGGCATGTCCATGTAAGAAAGATGAAGTACAACAAAGAAGAAGGGTAGAAGAAACGACTCATGTTTCATCCAAAAATTACAATCTCAAAATAGACAAATATTAGAAAATGATTCCATCAAAGTAACATAAAATTATGTTGTCATTGAAGAAACATAGAAGGACAACTAATAGAAAGGATGTAAGGAGATTTGAGCGGCAATTTGTAGTAATTGAAAGTTGATACTAGATTTGAATTCTACTTCTATTTAGAAGCTAAATACACTTCCACAACATGCAAGGAGATTCCAAAACCTTTAAATAAACCAACTGGTTCTTTAAGGCATGATTGAAGCTTCCAAAAGTGCCAGAAGTGGAGATCAATTTTTGAATCCATTCTTCCTCTCTTAATCAACCACCCTCTTATTTCATAAGTTGTTTAATGATCAAGATTTTGTATGCCAACAATGAGTGACATTATGAAATATGAGGTTGTCTTCCAGTAAAAATCAGTCCCAAGCATAGTTTGATTAAACTTGATTCTCACTTATAATTCCATTGAAAAAAAGAGTTAGTTTAAGAATGATAACTCCAACACTAATATGTAAATTGTACTGTAAAAGACTCATGACACTCCTTTAAAGCATCTTGAACATACAGATCAATCATCTTGGATTGACTTACATTATTTTAGAACATGAATAATGTCATAAATATATAATACAACAACAAACCAAATAAAGTATGTACTTTATTTTTCAATTTCGATATTAAAGGAATAGTATAAGAATGAACTAAAAGGAAACGCTAATTGTCATAAAGAACAATGTGACAATTGATAATGAAGGCTTACCATATATACCTCATCAAAATGGTTAATTGTTCCTGCTTTTAGGCCAAAGATGTAGCTCATTTTTTTTTCCTACAAATAATCATACGAAATTAATTTTCTAAAATCCATTACATTAAAAGTAAAATCTATAACAATTTTTGAGATACGAATGAACCTTTGCTATGTATGTTGCATATGCAGCAATTCTTGTTTCAGTTCATCATCGCTCAAACTATTTGGAGAGATCAATCTCTAATGAAGGAGATTATGAACGACATGCTTTGATGGAAAGACTTACACTAATGGATAATGGAGATTGTTATAATCAACTACGAATGGGAAAGGATGCATTCGCAAGACTAGTAAACATTCTTCGGGGAACAAGTCTTCTTAGAAATAGTGCACATAGCAATGTAGAAGAACAAGTCGCCAAATTCCTTCACATTGTTGGTCATAATTTAAGGAATAGAACTATGAAATTTTATTTCAAGCGTTCTAGTGAAACTATTAGTCATCACTTTCATCAAGTTCTTAGAGCTATAATGTCTTTAGATGATGTCTTCTTAAAGCAGCCTGATGGATTAAAGTGTCCTCAAGAAATCAAGGACAATACCAAATTTTGGCCCTACTTTAAGGTAAACTTACTTATCTAATAAACATCATTAGAATATTATTTATATTTCAAAATAAACTAATAATTTTGTTTCTTTATAGGATTGCATAGGGGTGATTGATGGGTCACATTTTCGTGTAAAAGTGTCAAATGATGTTGTACAAAGGTATCGAGGGCGAAAGTGCTATCCAACACAAAATGTTTTAGCAGCATGTTCCTTTGACTTGAAGTTCACATATGTTTTACTTGGTTGGGAAGGATCTGCATCAGACTCGAGAATCTTAGATAATGCATTAATGAGAGATTTTGATAAATTGATTGTTCCACAAGGTGATTATTGGTGATTATATCATAATTTATTAGCTCAAGTGACTATTACTAATAACAAAGATCCTTTGTCTATGCTTCTTAGGTAAATATTATTTGGCTGATGCGGGTTTTCAGCTAAAAACTGGATTTCTTACCCCATATAGAAGCACTCGTTACCATTTAAAAGAGTATAGTGTTCATCAACCAAAAAATGCTCGAGAGGTTTTCAACCTTTGACGCTTGTCATTGAGAAATGCAATTGAAAGAGCATTTGGTATTTTGAAGAAAAGGTTTCCAATAATAGCTAGTGGGACGGAGCCACATTACCCTGTTGACACACAATCTGATATTATACTAGCATGTTGTATCCTCCATAACTATCTCATGGGTGTTGATCCAGATGAAAGGTTAACAGCAGAGGTCGATAGAGAGCTTTTAAGCGAAGAAGCTGAGTTTGAATCAATGGTCTTGATTTTAGTTGAAAAATGCAAGAAATGAGAAATCTTAAGGGAGAAAATAGCCATGGATATGTGGAAATATTACAATAGAAACCGTTGATGAGTCCTTTTATTTTAGGGTTTTTTTCTTGTATAGTTTTTTGTGTTTCATATTAAGTACGATGATTGTATTTAGAACTATAACTCTTCTAGTTAAAATCACACTTTGAATGAGTTACAATGAAGTTATTATTATATCTCCTCCTCTTGACTTTTCATTTTAGATGGAACATAGTGAAGGCTTTGAAGTACACAAAAGTGTAAGTGAAAAAAGAAACTTGACTTGGATTGATAAAAAGGACAACTTTTTGGTTGATCGATTAATGGAGCAAATGCATAAAGGGCAAAAGATAGGAGGAGTCTTCACCAAGACAGCTTATGCAATGGTTGCGCGAGAAATTGGGGAAAATTTTGAATTGAGTTGTAACTCCGAGCACATAAAAAATAGAATGAAAACTTTAAAAAAAAAACTTTTATGCTGCTTAAGAAGTTTTACAAAATGGTAGTGGATTTGGTTTCAATGAATCAACTCAAATGATCGAAGCTACCACGGAAGTATGGACTACTTACACTAAGGTGACTTAATTATTATTTTTGAGTTATTAGAAATAAAAATTTTGCATGTAATGTATAGCTATAAATTTCTAATAGACATTATCAGAATTGAACTCGAGTTTTGTTAATATTTGTTTTTTCTGATGTTAAAAGGCACACCCAGGAGCATCTCAGCTCAGATACAAACCTATTAGAAATTATGATAAGTCGATCGTCCATTCTTCTTGGAAAAGATCGAGCAACAGGAAGTCTTGCTGTAGGTGCAAAAGAAAGATAACTTCATTGGGCCCAGGAACAAGATTTGGATGGCACAATTCCATTAGGATCATCACAACATGGGATCAAAGGTGAAACATTTGCTTATGTTGAAAATGAAGTAACAACTGAGACATTTTTCTCATCTGCAAATGCATCTGTTTCTGCACCAAAGTCAAACAAAGAAACAAAAAAGCGAAAAACAAAATATGCTGACATTGTAAGTGAAGAATTGAGGTCAATTAGAGTTGGAATGGATGCAGTTGTTGCGGCTCTTGATAGAAACAACCTTCAAAATTATATAGAAGAGCAATTGTTTGAAGAGATTGCTAAGATTGGAGGCATGAGTGATGTATCTCATATGAAAGCATATCAAGCTCTTATCGGTGATGTGAGTGCAGCTCGAGCCTTCCTTGCTTGTCCAATTGATAGGCATAAGCTTTGGTTGTCAGTTAAATTTGGACCTACATTTTTGTATGCCTAATTTGAGATGGAGATTATTTTTATTTTTAGTTTTACTTTTGTTTTAGGGCTATACGTGAAGTTTTGATATCAAAACTCATGGATGATAGTTGACTATTAGAAATTGATCTATTATATTTTTAGACTTATGAAGACTTTTTTTATTCATCTATCTTTTCAGCATGTTATTCAATTATTCCTTTGTTTGGTTAGCTAAAAAATGGAGGAAATTATGCTTTTTTGGTTTAGACTAGCTAAGAGTTTTCGATAATTTACAAATTGAATTTCAAATTCTGGACTTCTTCTTTTATTGAATTCTCTGATTATCTACGTTTTTGCGGCTACCGAATAGAGCACAGAGTTTAGTTTGATTGTCTTAGGTGCTTAAGGTGATATGTTTTGTATAGATAGCATCATGGGATTGTGGAGTGGCACTCTGTATAGTTGGCTAATTTCAATGGTTGGCTGCTGTTAGAAGTTGTGTAAACCAACTTAAGGATAATCAAATCTGCAACTACTTTTACCTTAGTTTTGATACCCGTTTTGGTTTTAGTTTGAGAATTGAGAACTTTTTCCAGGGGTGGTTTAGAAGCAGCTGGTTGAGATTCTTATGGTCCTGCTAATCTAGAATTATCACTTGCCATCTCTAACTACTGTTGATGTTGTTGAAACTGCAGATGCTTCTGATCAAAAGCCAGGTGATCAGACGTTGGCTTTATACTGATAGGAGATTCCGATTCCAACTGGGCCTCAGCTCTACTTGAAAGAGTGTTCACTGTTGATCTTGAGTCAGTGCTCTCCTCTCTTGACTTTGAACTTCCCTGAGTTGAAAACGGAAACAAAAGCCCACCAAAATTTTCAAATGAGTATTCAAAAACACCTTAAGAATAGCCTCACTTTTCAAGTGGGGTATGTCCCCAAGGATCATCTAAAAGATCATCAAAAAAGAGAATGATGCCTTTTGAAATGGGTATTGAAGAAACTGTGATAAAAAGTAGTATATTTTATATAGTAGTTTTTTATTTTTAAATTTAGATTTAGAAAATTCTTTTTAATTTTGAATTTTAAATTTTGATTTTGAAAATCGTTTTGAATTTTTTAAGGGCTTTTTATTAGCTATAAATGTTCCCTTGAAAATAAAAAATAGTTATTACTTGTATATTTTATTTGTATTACATGAAGAAAATTTTATACATAAATCTTATAGTTATTAATAAAAAAAAATAATAGCAGAGACTTTTTATGAGCAATGTTTTATGTTGAAAAATTCACATTTTTCAACAGTTTTTTTATTGGATTAATTTATTTTATCATTCAACAAATTGATAACCATTTAAGACAAATTATTAATTTTATTTTTCTTCTATTTTTCCTTACTTTTTTTTTTCCCTTGAATTTTCCATGGATAACCAAACAAGTGAAAAATATTATATTTTTTTCCTTACCTTTTTCTTTCCTTCTATTTTTCCTCCCAATTTTCTTTCTCTCACATTTTCCGGGAACCAAACAGAGCCTTAGGGTTTAAAGAATTTCAGGTTTTTTCTCATCAGTTTCCATGCTACTTCTTGTTCTTCTGGTCTCTTTAGGGAGTTCTATGGTTCTACTTCTGAAGGGAACCTTTGCATTCCATTTGTTGAAGAATAAGGAGAATCATTTCTCAAAGCAGGTGTTCTTTGTCTTGTTTTATAGTATTCATGATTTTTTTATATTGATTGATTTAATATAAGCATATGGAGTGGTGCATTTCAATGTTGATGGCTACAAGATGTATGAAGTTTTTGATGTGAAAGTGCAAGGGTGATGATCACTTCTGCTAAAGATCCCTGTGAAATTCAAATGGCAATCAAATGTCCGGAAATGAAAAGCGTTTTTGATACTCTCCTCTCCTTTCACTGAATGGCTGATTTTGTAAATGGTTTGTTTGAGGGTAAATTTCACCATTTCCCCCCGAATGACACATTGGAGTTACATGTGATAACAACTTGGTATGTTAACATTTCTTTGAGTCAACATGTTTTAAAGAAAACCATTAGGAGTTTGAACATAAACTAATACTATATAACAAAAATGTAATTTTTGAAAGCATTATCTATCGAATAATTGTAAAAAATTTACTATAAATGATTCTCTAGATTATTTAAAAATAACTTAAAAAAATTTACAAAACACCAAGTTTTTGTATGAAGGCACTTCCAAACAATTTAAACGGGAGATGGTCTCTTGGTAATTGTGATGATTTCCATCAAAAACCTATCTTTATTCCACTAAGCACAGCACATTCAATTCAACAAGAATCTAAAACCGAGAACTCTGGAAGGGTAAGTCAGCTTGCAAAACATCAAAAGAAAACCCACAATTCTAAGGAACCAAAATCAGATTATCAAGGGATGAAAAGGGCATCAGCTCAATCACAGATATCCCACACAATCTTTCTTTTGATTCTAAAAACCGTATGCGATTCGAAGGTCTGCTGTCATTTAACCAAAATCAAATTTGCCCTTTTGATGGGACGAAAAATTTCAACAATAAAAGAGGCTCCTGTCTATGGTAGTACCAAAAAACAAAATTGTCCTGTAGTTTGTGAGAAATGTAAAACCTCAGCACCCATCTAACAGTCAGCTCAGTGGTCACTAGGCATTTGCTTGATGATATCAGAATCACCTGCAACATACAAATATTAGAAAAAAAAAAAAAAAAACAAAGCGCAATTGGTTACCCTTGCCATATGCTTAATTGGTAAAGCAAATCAGTCCAGCATGGTGAAATATAAGGCTTACCTGGATCAACAATGCTCAGGCAAGAGACCTGGAAATACTTGCCACATGCTGTTCCCAGATCAACATTATCTACATTGCATGAGAGAGGGAAGAGATATAAGCTATGCATATCAAACCATCCAACTAGGGGTATATGTGGGGGGCGTGGCAGAATAGAACATAATAATTTATAAAACCTAAAGCAGGGAAAATGTAACAGGAATTTTGAGAACACAAGCTAGATGCAACACAGGACCTCTTTGCATTTAAGCTCTTTTTATTAGCAAAAACCTGATATCACTTCGACCAACTTCTTATCATATATCAAAATTTCTCATATTTGGTAGGCAAAGATGAGTCTTTTGGTAGATAAATAAGGAGCTGAAGAAATATCCTGTGCTATACTATGACTTATCGAGTTGTGGAACTTCAACAATCTATAGATTTTTGTTTATTTGTTTTGTTTTTTCCCTCTTGAGAGAAATACATGGCATTTGTGCTTAGGATTTGTCTGCATACAGATAGCTTTGTCAGTGGAGAAATAAAAGATCAAACAGAATTAAAAAAGAATCTCGGTACTAAGAAACTTTTGCACAACATAAATGAGCTTTTCTTTCACATGCAGGTCAAGAGTTATAATGCTACAGTGACATACAACAAACAATAATCAATCATTAATTAAAAAAAGAAAGCATGTGGTTTCAGTAACTACATGATAATTGTAAATCATGTGTTTGGATTTAAATTATATTCAACCACAATCCCAAAACACATACATATCAACCATAAAGACATTAAAAGAGGAGCAAAACAATTCCCATCAAAAACAGATAAAAATTCAGAGCTGTTTCCCTGATTCTTTGAGACCTACCAAAGTAACAATTTTACCATTTTAAGATACTCAAACTTAGTTACCGCTAGATCAAACTTAGCACTCCTCCTATCAACTCATCACTTTTAGATCTTTTACATAAAGATCCATTGAAACAAAAGGTATGAAATGAGAACTAAGGAGTAGTAATGATCATTATTTAATCATAGCACACATTGGATTTCAATCATAAATAGAAAGCTCAACATGCTTTTATTTGGCTAAGAATGTCGGACAAATCCTTTACTCTGAAGCTATGTAGTCTATCATCATCATTCTAAAGGACCAGTATGAATAAATAACACAGTTTGGATCCAAGCTGAATGGACTAGAATCTATGAAACTAACTTCACACCCATGGATCCCTTGGAAAGTAAACCAAAGATCAGCTTCACACAAGTCGGTGTATTGAGCAAATTCAACTCACAATCTTATAGCTTTATATGTTGCAAACAAACCACCATTTGCATGCAATTCCAGCCATGCTGTCCAAGTTAAAATGAATAGAACATTTTCTTCTGTGTAACTAAATAGAGACTATCATGCTCATGCATGTCTCTATGGAACATACGACAAAATTGGATCCATGAGTGAAAAAGATCTGCAACTAGAAAACATACAAATTGGGAAATGCAATACCTGCTGTGCTTTTGAAATATTTCATTCAACTTAAACTTCTGACATTGTGGAAAGGCACATCCATTCCTTTCAAATTCACTACCTTCCACCTATCAAAGTCTGGTAACCCAGAAACATACTGAATCATGCTCGAAATTCATGGCTTTAATTCGATGCATTTCACCATTCATTGGGTTTTCAATGTTCATAACATTTAGAATAAGAACCAGGCTCCATATCACAACCTCAAGCCACAAGGGGGTTTAAGTGAAATAGGGTGTGAACCATCTAAGAAAATAGTGAAATGTGTTATACCTACCACCAGAGTGAACCATAAGACAACAAACCCAGGCAAAGGCAACTTGGAAAGAGCCACGAAGTTTATTAAGACCATCCCAATGATGAAATATTTAGTAATCTGAATGTATGCATGGAATTTGTGAAAATTTGGTGCTCCCTTTTGCAAGCTTTATTGCAGTGGTTGAGGAAACCATAGTTTCATGCCAGGTTGATACTAGGCATTTTGAGGGATGCTGATCAATTTTTGAACTTTTTAATTTTATTTTTAATTTTTAATTTTTATTTATTTATTTATTTATTTATTATTTTTTTTAAGAAAAATGATTTGAATTCATGCAATTTTACTGTGGCGTGGAGATATTATGTATGGATAAAAATTTGTAAAGAGGATTTTTCAAAATTTGAAGAATACAAGCAAATATTTGAAAATAAGATTAAAGGGCATTTTAAGAATATTTGGGTACCAAGGTCCAAGACGCTTAATTTACTTAGATTATGTGAATTTGATTTATGGATAAAAATTATCATTTGACTTTTAAATGATCTCTAATTGTTTATAAGAAACTTGACTTTTAAAGGGAAAATTGACAAAATTTATAAAGAAATTTTGAAAAGTTAAAAAATCATGCCAAGTGCTTATAAGAAAAATATTTGATGGGTAATTTTTTCAATTTTTTTTTTAAATGCTTTCATTAAAAGCACTTTGGATAGAAAATTTGATGAAATATATTCTTAATCCAATTTAAATCCTAATTTCAAAAGATGCTAGTATTTTATTTTGTAGGATAGTTTTTTTTAAAAAAAAAATTAATCTTTATAAATACATTTTCATTTGAAAACCTTTTGGGAAAGTTGTGCTTTGGGCTTCCCATCCCAACGTAATAGCATTTTCGAAACCCAACAATGGGAAATATGAGAATTAACTTTTAACATGAAAAGTTTTATCATTTTTGTGTATTCTGAGTCGGCTCCATTTGTTGTGCCTAAATTGCCCCTTCGTTTCTCCAACTTAGCATCCTCAACATCATCTTAACCTCCATATCACCCTCTCTCATTTGGAAGCTTTCTCTCATCTTTTTTCACTCCTGAAAACCCAAAATCTCTAATTTCAGTTTAGAAATCCAAATCCAAAACTCCAAGACGGTGTCAAAATGCGCCTTTCGGCTCGTCTAGGAGTCATGGGAGTCCAAGAGAATCTGGGAAAAACGAAATGGAGCTCGGGTGGAGAGAATGGATACCCAAAAATTGAAACCCTAACCTCCAAATGTGTCCTTGACTTGCAAATCCGTGTCCAAGATAGCTTTATCAACAATAAATAACACCAAACATCTCTCATAGACCATTAAATCGGCGAAGCCCTTGAAGAACTAGAGGAAATGATGCATAAAATGAAGCACGGAAGACTCTTAAAGTATTGTGTCCCGACAAACCGGTCGACCGATCCTCGATTGGACCTCGACCGGTGACTATACCTTAGGTACTATCTTAATAGCCCTTAGGTACGACCTTAATCTACCTTAAGTATGACCTTAACTGACCTTAGGTACTACCTTAGTTAAACTTAGGTATTACCTGTGTAAAGCCTCAAAACTTCATTTGTGGATATTTCTTACTTTATTTGTGACCTTTAGAACATGTTATTTTGTGATTAATTAGTGTGATCAGTTGGTTTAACTTTGATATTTTGGTAAATGTGCTTTAAGTACTACCTTAATAGCCCTAAGATACTACCTTAATCGACCTTAGGTACTACCTAAGTAAAACTTTAGTACTACCTATCTGAAGTCTCAGAACTTTATTTGTGGATATTACTTACTTCATTTGTGACCTTTAGAGCACGTCATTATGTGATTAATTAGTGTGGTCAATTGGTTCACCCTTTGTATTTTGGTAACTATACCTTAGGTACCACTTTAATAGCCCTAAGGTACTACCTTAATATACCTTAGGTACTACCTTAATCGACCTAGGTACTAATTAAGTAAAACTTGGGTACTACATATCTGAAGCCTCGTAACCTCATTTGTGGATATTACTTACTTCATTCTCGACCCGGAAGGGGTAACTGGTCGATCGGTTTTATGTCTAAAACTGAAAAGGACACCAACCGGCTCCTAGACAGTTGAATGAGCTTAACTAAGGTAGTACTTAATGTTGGTTAAGGTAGTACCTAAGGAGATTAAAGTAGTACCTAAGGTATAGTCACCAAAATATCAAAGGTGAGCCAATTAACCACACTAATTAATCACATAATGACGTGCTCTAAGGGTCACAAATGAAGTAAGTAATATCTACAAATGAAGTTCCAAGACTTCAGATAGGTAGTACCTAAGTTTTACTTAGGTAGCATCTAAGGTGGTTAAGGTAGTACCTAAGGTAGATTAAGGTACTACCTTAAGGCTATTAAGGTAGTACCTAAGGTACAGTCACCAAAATATCAAAAGTGAACCAATTGACCACACTAATTAATCACATAATGACGTGCTCTAAGGGTCACAAATGAAGTAAGTAATATCCATAGATGAAATTTCAAGACTTCAGATAGGTATTACTCAAGTTTTACTTAGGTAATACCTAAGGTACAGTCACCAAAATACCAAAGTTGAACCAAGCTCATCACACTAATTAATCACAAAATGACATGCTCTAAAGGTCACAAATGAAGTAAGTAATATCCACAAATGAAGTTTTAAGGCTTCACACAGGTAATATCTAAGTTTAACTAAGGTAGTACCTAAGGTCAGTTAAGATAGTACTTAAGGTAATTAGGTTGTACCTAAGGGCTATTAAGGTAGTACCTAAAGTACAGTCATCGATCGAAGATTGGTCAATCCATTCGTCGAGACCCAATACTTTAAGAGTCTCCCACGTTTTATTTTCTGCACCATTTCCTTTGGTTCTTCAAGGGCTTCGTCGATTTAATGGTCTAGGAGAGATGTTTGGTGCTATTTCTTGCTGATAGAGGTATCTTGGACACAAATTTGCGAGTCTAGGACACATTTGAAGATTAGGGTTTCGGTTTTTGGGTACCCACTCTCTCCACCCAAGCTCCATTTCGTTTTTCTCGGATTCTCTTAGACTCCCATGGCTCCTAGATGAGTTAAAAGACGTATTTTGACATCGTCTTGGAGTTTTGGATTTGGGTTTCTGAAGTGAAATGAGAGATTTTGGGTTTTCAAGAGTGAAGGAAGATGAGAGAAAGCTTCCAAATGAGAGCGGGTGATATAGAGGTTGGGATGTTGCTGAGCTGGAGAAACGGAGGGGCAATTTGGGCATAGAAGATGGAGTCGACTCAAAGTGTACAAAAATGATAAAACTTTTCATATTAAAAGTTGATTCTCATATTTCCCATTGTTGGGTTTCGAAAATGTTATTATGTTGGGATGGGAAGCCCAAAACACAACTTTCACTAACCTTTTCCCTAGTTCATACCTATATCCATCTTGTATAATTTTTATAAATACATTTTCATCTGATAACTTTTTCCCCTCATGTTTTAAAATATTTATAAAGATATTTCTAATAATTTTTCTTTTTCTATAAGAAAATCTAATATTATGATAACATATAAATAGATATGCTATATAATATTTTCATATAAAAATAATCTATTCTAATTAGGAATTTTAGACACTTATTTATTAATTTTGTTTTATTATTAAAATATCTTTAAAAAGTTGAAACGTAGCTTTAAAAATTACCGTTTTATATCAACTTGATAACTAATTATATATTTTAACTCTTTGATACATTGTTTATATTTTATAACTTTGAAATAATTGTTCTTTTTATCATAAGACTTCATTTTTTAGCTTTTTGTTTAATACACTTTAAGAACCGTCTAAACCCTAATTGCCCATGAACTTAATGTAAGTTGTAAACTCTCAACCTAAACTTGTAGGTTAGATATTCATGAATAGGTTCAATTGGAATTATCATTATAACCTTAACTAGCATTCCGTTTGGTAGTAATTCTAGGAAATGCTTCTAATATTTTTAACATTTTAAATTTTTTATTGTTTAAGTATTAAAAGAGCTAAAAACATTTTTTAAAATCATCAACATATATGCTCTAAGAGTGCATCTGAGAGTGATTTTAGAAAGCATTTTTAATATTTCTAACACTTGAATGATAAAAATTTTCAAATATTAGAAATATTAAAAGCGCTTCCTATAATCACTACCAAACAAGTTCTAAGAGTGTATTTATAGTGATTTTAGAAAATGTTTTTAATCTTTTTAATATTCAAATGATAAACATTTTCAAGTGTTAAAAATATTAAAAACGTTTCCTTATATCACTATCAAACGAACTCAAATGTATTTAATAATGATTTTAAGAAACGTTTCTAATAATTTAAACACTCGAATGATAAAAAAATTTTAAGTATTAGAAATATTATAAATGCTTTATAAAATCACTGAAAACATACTCTAAATTATAACTCTAATACCCATGCATTTGAAAGAGAGAAGACATTCCATAAAATTGAAACTCGAGACCCACCTTTCAAACCTAAACAAAGCCCAATTGGGAGTGATTTTAAGAGGTTAAAAATGCTTTCTAATATTTGGAGACATTTTCTTATGGAATGTATAAGTGCTTGAGAAGCTTGTAAAAATCATTTTTAAAAATGTACATGATTAATCACTTGACATCATTCATGAACAATTACTTGAAAAATAATTCTTCAAAAATCTTTGTTTTTTTTAGCATATATAATTTTTCTAAAAGACGTTTCTAACAAGTGCTAAAAATTAGAAGTGCGGCAATTAGAATCACTTCGAAACAGACTCTAAATATAGAAACTCCGCCACTCTTAAATTTACATGCAATGCAATTTTTAGAATGCTAAAGTCAATGAAGTGAAAACCATACCTTTGGAGAATGATATAGACTCTATATAATGCTATTATTCAAAAAAAAGAAAAAAAATATCCTTTCATAAGTAGCCATAATTATTACTATAACAACATATTGATTCTGTTCATCAGATGATATGATAAATACATGGATACATTATTTGTATGCTACATGCATTCCTTACATGGCAGTCTATGATTTCTTCTTCAAAGTTTTGCTTGTTCTTTGAGTTGCTCCTGAGTTAGAAAACCCGAGTTCAAGTCAGAAGCAGAAAATAAACAGTAAAACACTAAATCTTGAGACAATTAATTAATAAGAACTTTGATACCATATTAAACTATCATTTTATTTTTTTGAAAGGTTAAACTTTACGGAGCTAGGAGTAAGTATACTCACCTCTGTGACAAAGAAGGCATGAAAACCGTATGGAACTCTATTGGGTAGTTCAACAATGGCAACAGGATTGGGCGACATCGTTTTTGCATCGATTACATTCACGTATGATTTTCTGCATTATGAGAATGAAAAATATAAGAAGGTTCGAAGACTGTTTTCAAAAACATTGTTTTTAGAAACAAAATTCTGTTTAAGAACTCAAATATGAAAAACAGTTTTTTTGGCCAATTCTCCGTGAAAGACATTATACACTACTAAACAATATAAAAATTTACGGTCTTTTTTGTTGTATTTTCAATTGTTTCTCAGAATACTCTATAAAAATTAGCTGAAAACATATATGTTCCATAAAATCACCTTATTTTCAGAACTAAAATTTGTCAAAAATATTTTGAAATTGGAAAAATGTACTCGGTCTAAATAATAGAAAACTGTTTTCATAAATCGTTTTCAAACAAGTTC